>PVIH01009053.1:0-85560 GCA_004025045.1 Sigmodon hispidus | reverse complement strand
ATGTGTAACCCACATTCTCATCCCTAAGTAACCTGATCATGGAGACCCTCATGACCACATCCAAAGTTGTGTTTACATGGTAATTCTAAATCTCATTGGGACTGTAAGGCACTAAGAAGTATGGGACATGAAGAGTGTTATGAGGTCTGAGAGCTCTGTGCATGGCCAATGAATCAGGGACCAGCCTTGAATCACATGATAAGGAGTAGAACCTCTGAGTCCTGAAAATATACCTTACAGTAAAATGGCCTGGAGAAGTGATCTGTTAGAGCAGGACAGACTTCAGCACTGGAGGAAGATCACTTTTCCGTAAACAGTTTTTTGCTGTGACTCAAGGCTCAATGACCAGTGGACAGTTATATGGGCATTAATTAACACTAATGGAGTCACTTAAAATCCACCATGTTTGATACACTTACTGTTCCATTTGTAATGTTCAGATACTCAATGTCATTGGCTCTTATTTTTTTAAGCTAGCACACAAGACAACGGATTTTGTTATAACAGTTTCATACTTTCTTTGCTCCTGTTCTTCTTTCTCCCTGTTTCCTGTGCTTGTCCCTCATGTCTCTTGCTCTGTTCCCTCTACACATGCCCAGTGTGCCTTTTCTGCCCTCATGTCACATGTGATCCTCCATTTTCTCTATTGCCCCTCCATCTCTTTATCCTATATCATAGTCAAGCTCAAAAAGTTGTTTAACATTCTAAGCCATAAAGAATGACAAAGCCAATGTGCTTTTAAACTCTATCATCCCAGTCAAAATGATTATAATCTGGAAAACAAATGACAAGAAATGGTTGTGAGAATGTGAGAGAGTGGAACCCTTACCCACTGCTGTTAGGATGTAAAGTCATGCAGATCCTATACAAATATGTATATGGGGGTGGGTCTCAACCAGTAAAGCTAGAACTGCCATATAACCCAGTTATACCACGTCCAGCTATATACTCAAAGGACTCAGTGGACCACAGAGACACTGCACGGTCATGCTCATATCTGAACTATTCACAATAGCCAGAAAATCAACCATCCTAGACCATTGTCAAATCATGAAGGGAGAGTAGACATTCCATGAATGTTCAGTGGGATTTTGTTCAGCTATAAAGAAGAATGAGATGGCATTTGGAGGAAAACAGGCACATGGCACATAATGCCAAGAACAGGAGCATGGCCATTGCTGCTACAAGCACAGGTGACAGACAATAGTTACTGGGCATCACCTGGCCATGTAAAAGCTGACCTCAGGAAGGGTCTTTTGCAGCAAATTTATCCACAACATTTTTATTGTCATGAAGAGATTGGAAGGAGGAAGAAAATGAAAATGAAGAGTTGTAGAGACTGACCAGGGAAGGCTGTGTGGGAAAACTCTCTATATATCCCATGCGAGGACACAGCCTTCACCCCTAATCCCAGCCACAAGACACACCATGCTAGCAGCTCTGTGCTGGTTTCAGGTCCACACAAGGTACCAAGCATCTTACTATGTAAACCTCCAGACTCTAGGTCCATGCCTCAATAGTCCCACAACAATGGGTTGTTGACGGCACAGGAGTTCTCTCAGTTAGTCCCAGATATCTTAACATGAGAAATCTTCAATCAAGCCCCTGTTCTAGAGAGAACTTGGTTCAACCTCTACCAAAAAGTTTACTAGAGAATTCATTTTGCTGCCTCAGTTTACTTCACCTGTGAATGGGGACCATAGTGTTATAGCACCTCTCTTCTGCAACTGTTACAACAATTGTTTAGATATTCTTAAAATGTAAGAAGATGACAGAGATAGGGGTATCTGGGCATGGGAACTCCTATAATCCTAGCACTTGGAAAGTATGAACAGGTGATCACAGAGTCCAAGGTCATCCTCAGCTATACAGGGCTATATGAGACTGTCTCAAAAAATGAAAGGGAGGAAAGAAGGGAGGAGAAGGGAGAAGAGGAAGAGGAAGATGAGGAGAAGAGGAGGAGAAGAAGAGAGAACAAGAGAATGTGAACTATCTAGACCTAAAGCAACCAGGTAAGATGGGATGGGGATCTGCTACATCCAAGGGCTCAGAAAGAGCTATCTGTCATTTAGGACAGTTAGGGACAGGGTAAAGGTGACAGCAACACCAGGAGCTGAGATACTGCTCTTAGTGTTCTCACGTTGAGCTGTTCAGCTATGGGATACCTCAAAGACATAGAGTTAAGTATTCAAAGGACAGAGTTAAAATGACCTGCACCCGTAGATTAATTCTCTATACTGAGGTAGTTTAGGAGCACAACTGATTTAACTGCTCAAATCCTTTGCTCCTGTTTAACTGAACAGGGCCCCAAGGTGTGCTTCAGTTATATGGATAGTAAGTATCCATTTGGTCAAGAGTCCCCTATGGGTTAAATTAGTATGAGAGGGTCTGTTCCTGATGTACTGAGACCAGACCATCATATAAACATGTTTCCCTCTACCCATATTCTGCCTTCTCTGCTGGCAAATCAGCAGGTGCTGAAGATAGGCCTTGCAATGCCCCATGGATGACAAATGGCTTCCTGTGCTCTCTACTTCTTGTTTCTGGAACCAAATTAACAGACCCAAAATTTTCCAATCTGTCCTGGGCAAAAAAAAGGAGTTTTTTATAACACATCCAGAGTCCACAATACACAGCTTTTGTAAACTGCCTGTGACCCTGACCTGTGCCATTGAGGTATAGCCTAGGCTGTTCTGAAAAGCCACGTTGGGAGGAAAGCTACCTTCCCCACACAACTCAGAACACAGCTTAAGCCAGCTTGCATGAGAGGTGTCCCACGACACAAAATGGCTGTTAAAACCAGGTCACGGTGGACTGCATGGCTTTGGAAAATCTAGCTCTGGTCCCTGTGAGCAGGAGGATGGTGACAGGGTGATTCTGCCCATTAGGCTGCTTCATTTCCCTAACGGTTCATTCCTAAAGCCACCTTGTTTCCAAATACTGTAGTGAAACCCTGGAAAATAATAAAGGTATTTTGTGGAAAACTCCTTAGTCTGTGGGATAAACCCGGAGCACTGACATGTATAGCTGGAGGCTTATTTTTAGACCCTCTGGAGAGTGAATGTGTGTGAGGAAAAGTCAGGAAGGGTGGCAGAGAGAGAAAGGTTTAAATCATAATAACTTCATAAAACAGAGTTTTCTTGTAATATTCTTTGGTAATGTTCAGCTGAAAATAGATTTACAATCAAAATGGGCTTAATCTGATATTAAAGAATTCTTATAAATCCCCCAATCAATTGAGATTTCCCCCTTTTGGCTTGTTTTGCTTTTGCTCCTCCAAGAGGCTGTGGGTGTAAAGAAATATATTGACATTAATTAAGGTGAGTTTCCTGTTGCTTAGCCTGGGCCTCCACAGCAAATAAACCCCCGTTAGCGGGATATTGATCCTATGGGGACAGGATTGAGCATGACATGGGGGCTTTGTGGCAGCTACACCACGGGCATGTGAATGTTCCCATGGTGATCTTCATTTCTGAGTCCAGACCCAGTGCATGCAAAGTGCTTCAATCTAAGTGTGCAGATATCAGGAAAGGTCTTCTCCAGAGCCAGGGCTTGTATGGACAGTGTGACATCTTCAGGTACTAAAAGTAGATAATTTTTGCTTGGCATTTTGTCTTAATAAAGACCCTCTTATACTGAGAAGCAAATGAATTTACAGCACACCTATAACTGAGTTGATGACATCTAATAAAAATTCTTAATTAAACATAATTTGTATTAATGATAATCTTATAAGCCCAGCCATAATTCCTATATTTTGCATAAAACATCATTCAATTTTGAAACAAATCACTGTCTTACTTTCACTTGTCTTAGTATTGACGAGAAGATTGAAATCAGAAGAAAATGTTTTCAGAAACCTGACTATGCACTAGTCTCTGGACTAGTTGTGTTAGAAGGTGTACATTTTGATTGAACCCTTCCATCTACCACATCTCAGGTCATCTTAAGCCCAGGTATTTGGAACATAGTTAATAGCCACATCCATTCCTTATTAGACCCCACACTAATTCACCAGGGCTAAAACATACTTCCAGCCCCTCTCTGTGACTTCCCACTCAGACCATGCCCAGGAAGTAAAGCAATAAATCCCACAGATTGGTGAGGACAGCTATGAACACAGAAAAACTTCATTCTTTCCCAAGATGCTTCACTCTCCAGCCCATCTTTGGCGCATGCATGAGGAATCACGAAATAGGAGAGGCTTTAAGCGAGACCCAACCAGGATGGCTGGTGACTCAGATGTCCCCACATTTGGTTCTACTGACAGCTCTGAGGTAAGAAGTCTGCAGTACATTCACTCTGGGTTCTTAAAGAGGCTCTCAGCCCTGCAAATCCCATGTCACATGCACAGTGTCTGCTCTAGTGGCTTTCAAAGTAAATCATGACTTCAGAGGAGTGTCACACATGATTGATGAACTCGAGAAGTGAAAGGCGAAGAGGCAATGAATGATAAGCTGAAGACACCAGGCAGAATGATTTTTTTAACTAATGATTTCATGTAGATCTGCCCTGACTGTAGAGGATCATGAATAAACTCAGGGCCAAATTCTGAGTCATTCACAGGTCCTCTGTTTTTATATATGGTGGAGGAGTACCTGTCTTAAAGACCCAACTCATGGCTTGTGCTGGTTTTACTGTGATTGGCAGGTGACAGTAAACAGCAGTGGCTGGGATTGCTGTGGACACATGCTCACAGGACTGGTGGTATTTACTGAGGAAGAGCTAGGTGTTCCACTGTTAGTGTTTACTGAATGCTTGCACACATGCAAATAAATGAGAACCGCATGAAAGCTGAAGGGTTTAGAGATGTAAAAAGTCTGGGTGAGCTCAGGGAGGCCAGACTTGCTGACTGTGTCCCAAGGAATACCCCAAGCAACAACCTGAACATAGGGACTAATTACAGTAGTGCAGGAAACTGTGTTTTCAAGAAGCCCTAGAACAAGGTTTTGGGAAACCATGAACACAGCCCAGCTTTGAGCTAATAGATGATAAGAGCTAAGTGTGGTAATTGCTAAGATTTCAGTTAACCAAAGTAGACTGAAGAGCCAGAGCAGTTCAAGGGAGGCTGACTGCTGGCCCTTCAGTAAGGTCGGCAGCAAATTCCTGGCACAACCAGTAGTGGAAGGCCAAGCCTGTGTTCTTTAAATTGTGAGAAAAGTGCATCTAGAACATAGAGAGGGACTGTAAAGTTAGAGTGCCCTGAAGTTACTAAAGGCATGCCTTTCTTCAAATCTAGATTGCTCATCAAATGACATCACTGAAGACAGTCAGGGCACTTGGCACAAACACAACAGCAGAATCCGGCCACATCATTTCCCTTTTCTCCTGGCTCCTAGTTTCCAGGGGGAATGCTCTCTGTGTTGACCTCATGTAAGGAATATACCCCTGTGCTTTTATTCTCAAAACAAAGTTTTGAAAAGCCACTTGAATTGGATTCGTATTCTTAGGTAATTTGTATTTCTTAGAATAGTGAGAAATTACATCTTCTGTCATGCTGCCTGGCTTCTACCTTCTAGGGTTAAATGAAAATACTCATGCTGCAGTAGAACAAGATTCTGGTCACAGTTGACTTAGGAAATTGAGTAGAAATGAGAGATAGCATAAGTGTTTGGTGCAAGCTCAGTTGGAAACTTCCAAGAAGAGAAAGATATCAGGACGTCCTTGGCTTATCTTTGCGTATCCACCTGTGGTTTCCCTTTTCCTAAGCATTAACTGGAGATTTGTTCTCACCTGTAGACCAGGGATCCTTAGCTCTGTCATTGCACTCATGTGTCAACTCATGTTTCCACATTTCACAGCTTGTCCTCCAGATTTCACAGTGATAGGAAGCTTCTGGTCTCCTGATGAATCAGTGCAACTTTCTCTCTAAAGCTCCCAAGCTGGACTTCATGAGTTTCTCCCCCATGAGTCTTTGCTCTGGTTTCCTTGGATGGAAAAGCTTATATATAAGTCTGCCTCTCACAAAACACCACTTTTTTTCTCCCAAGGGCATCAGCTTGCCACATCTATATCCTTATCTTTCCAAGGAAAGCATCTTGGAGCACTGTGTACCACCCTTTCCAGCCTAAGACTCCAGTAAGCGACTCATACCTGATGCTGGTGTGATTACACTGTGTACTCTACATGCATACCTAAGGTGATCAGCATTGCCTTGTAGGTCTCTTTTCATCTAGATTCAAATTCCAAGTGGTCGGTGTGAGTAAGGGAACAGGAAGAGTTGAGGCAGTGGCCCCTGGTGACTGGCACAATTCCTCATTCCCTGTGATAAACTGGAGACACACACAAGGCAAAGCAGTCGGATACAATGCTTATTTTTTTCCAGATTCCAAGACTGAATTAATTGTGTACACCTCAAGGAACGCATAGAGGAAACAATAGGCAGGCTTCCTTTAAAGTTATCTTATTAAGGGAAACGCGTCCTGGCTTCTCTCTCGAAGGGAACCCTACTCTGCCTTATCAAACATGAGGTGCAGGCAAGATGCAACAGGTCCCTTCCTCCAGAGCTGTGTTCTTACATGCTTCCCGCACCCTGTAGGCTTTGAAATCAGTGTTCAAAGTGGACTTCCTGAATTCATGAAAACCCACAGGTCTGTAATCCATCCCTAATGGAAGTCAAACATGACACCAGCAAGATGAAACACAGTGGCCTCCCCCTCTGTTCACAGTGGGTGTCTGCGGATAATAAATATTTTATTTTACTACAAAAACAAATAACTAAACATACCCCCTGTGTTTGTTCTGAACTCGACAGTAGCTTTTGTGAGTTTACGGTATTTCAAAGCCGAGTGAGGAAACCACAGTGTCGTATCGGTAACGGGGTGCGCACGTTCAAAAGGAAACCAAATCTCTTTCATTTCCTACAAACCGCGTATTACAGGGATGCCAGCCAGTGCCCTCTGCTGAGAGACTTGGCACTTTCTCTGAGTCTTGGTCTGGAGGTGTGGCAGGACCACCACACAAACTGGTGAAGAGCACAGGGGCTTAGCATCGGCTTAGCATCTCCTGACCTGGGGGTGCTGACTGACTCTCATAAGGAACCTGCAGGCTTTTATTGAGCAACCAGGTGTTTTCAAGCCCTCACATTCATGTCATCTGAATGTCCAGCCTGTGGTCCTTCTAGTCCTCTAGAGTAGGGAAGTATAAAGGGGTTCTCAAATCCAACTTTCATGAAAGTTATCTCATCCCATAATCATCATCAGCTTATGAAAATCTCAAAAACTACTCAATAGTTTGGATTCAGGGAAGTGCTTCTGTCATGTCACTGACTTTAAATCAGGTAGGTGGTTGAGGTACCCAGTGGAGCCATCTAGTCTATTATGTCACTAACTTCATTAACAGTCAGCAGTTCAGGTTGGTGAATGATGCTGATGAGTCTTCTAGAATACTGTTTGACCTTCTGATTCTTATTGGTCTTGTTGCCATGACAGAAAGTCTGACTGAAAAGTCTGCTGTGACTCTAATGTGGATAGATAGCCTATTGGCTCAGGAGCTCAGTAAGGCAGTGGGATAACTTGGCAAAGAGTTCTGCTATTTAAAATATTATTTTAGCTTGCCATTCATTCACTCACTACCCTGGTTTTCAGATTATATGTGATGTTTGCTTCCCCTGGAAAGGGTCTCTCTGCTCACAACAGAATTTTCTTGGAAGGGCCACTTACCTTCTGGGGTAGTTGATGCCATCTCACCCTGCCAGAGCTTTTGGAGAACGTCAACATTTAATTCAGTGAATGCTGAACCAAGCTGATGGTCTATTTTACTGTAGATGAACTTTCTTTAACAAACTAAATAAAAGTCTAAGGAGGACAAAAAATTTGACCAAGAAGGAGGAATTCCTCAGTAGAATCCTTGGGACTGAAACTCAAGACGCCATGAGCACTCCTGATTCACACACACTCCTGATCGCCACACACACAGCACACATGGACTTATAAGCTTCAATGGTTCTGGAAGCTAGTTCTGTGGGATATAGATATATACCTCCATCCACCCATTCATCCATATATATATGAATATGTATATCTATCTATCTATCTATCTATCTATCTATCTATCCATCCATCTATCCATCAATCCATCAATCCATCTATTTAATGCTTGAATTTATGTCTAGTCAGAATCTCCTTGGTAGGGAAGTTCAACTGAGGAGTTGTCCTGATTTTCTTAATTGATGTGGGAAGACCCACCCAAATGTGGGTGACACTGTCTAGTAACAACCCACATAAAGGCACACAGAATGATGACACTTGACTTTTTTTTCCTTGGGCTTCTCTGTTGCCCACTTGGCCTTCCCTCTTGCTGACAAGTTTATTTACCCTATTGCTATTGCTATTGCTGCAGCTGCTGGTACCTTAGCTGATCTCTGAACTAGCATTTCTGAGATTCCATCATTGACTGAGGACAATCAGCTCTATGTGAACTCTCCAGGAACCTCTAGATTATCAGTACCAGACTGAGATAGGTAAGGCATCCAGACCCATGAACTGAGAAATGATGGGGTTATCAACCTCTCCAGGATGAGACAGCCTCTGAGGGGCTATTCAGACTACTGAAGCACCCAGCTGCAAGGACCAAGCAACCAACAGGTTTTCTGCCTCTCAGGTGTAAGACACATGTTATGATTTTAATGTAAGCTGTTTTATTTGCTTAGGGGTATATAACACACACACACACACACACACACACATACACACACACACACACACAGCATTTTTTTACCTTTCCCCTGACAACCCTGACTAATCCAACCTTATATCAAAACATGATGCCGTTTAGTGAGCAAAGTGGGATAGCTTGTCCTTAGGGTAGAGAGGACCTACTAGACTCACAGATCTGAAAGTCAAATAAAGCCCAGTGCATTTCAACCCAGTGGAGTTTCCTGTCCATGCAACACCAGCCATCACCACAGATAAGGCACAGGGCTAGCACTTCTAATTCTTTTCAGTAAGCCACCATAGACATGGACATCGGTGAATTTCTGACTCAACATCTCTTTTAAAAGTTTATCACAGAAAAATAAAATTGTTCAGGTCACTTGAGGGGAAGGGAATATAAACTGTACTAGTTTGTGTGGTTCTTCTGGGGCCCACTTCAGACCTGTAAGCAGATGCCATGCCGCCTCTTTCCCTTGTCACATCTTTTCTGTCTTATCCTATATCAATGTGGCTGGACATCAGGTTGGGAAAAGGAGGATGATGCTAAAGATCTTCCCATCATCCTTCACAATTCTGTTCTTGGTCTCAAATTATTGCAGTGGGCTCTGTTCCTTAGACTCAGCCCACTGAAGAGAAGGGGATGCCACTATAGGTGTCATCATTACATTTAGTAACCCCCAGATACCTTTGGCTGCCTATGTCACTGGGAAGATTAACTCTTCTCCCTCAAAGTTAGAGTTACTTTTCTCTTCTCTCTTTTTCCTCGGTTCTGACCACCACTCTCTCACCTTATTCCTCTGGGTCCAAGAGTGGTAATGGCTCTTTGCGGGACCCATGGCACTGTCTCTTGTGGTGTATCCCTGCACTCATCCCTGTAATTACATCCTTTGTAAATGAGCTCTCCTTTAGTTATTCTTGTTGTCTGAGCCATCTGTTTTCCATTGGGACTTTGACTAGGGCCTACTGAGGATTTGGTTTTGTTTTGTTTTTAATTTATGCGGATTTTGTTTGTTTGTTTGACTAGGAAATGATTTGGGGTTGAGGCATCAGCCACTGAGGTCTAAATCCTGTCTGGAGGAAGCTGGTGGTGATCTAAACGGGTTGGGAAGGCTTTGGCCAAAAGATGGAACTTTTTATCCTGTGAATAAATTAATAATGCCTGAGCAAAGTGCTAAGCAAGAACCACAGGGGTGAAGCCTGGCCATTGACATCCTACCTGCAGACACAAGCCACTGCCCTATGGTTATCAGCCAACTCAGAGTCCTGGTACTGAAACAACCCAACACATCACCCTTACTATTGTGTGTGTGTATATCGAGGCAGAGCAGAAAGCACTTGGGTGGTGAAGTTGGAGTAAGAAAGACAAACCCTCAGATGGCTGTTACTTCAGTCTAAGAACCTCAGTGATATACTGTGTCATACACCAGTGAGATCCAAAGACCAGAAGAGTGTTGCTTTTTGATCCATGGTCAGGTCCAAAAGTCACCAGTTATATGAAGTTTTTCAGGTCCCAGATGTTCAGAACCATAGAAGAGATTAGCTGGAGTGGTCTTTTGGGCCTTCTGTGATGACCAAAATCATGATGAGATTATGGATCACTCCTCACCTAGGCTGGACAGGGATCTAAAAGACATCTCCCTTCATATGTTTTCATGTTCTACATGGCCAAACCTGTGGCTTTCTCAATGTCTTCTTTTATGCTATTCACAGTCAAGAAGAAAGGGGGCCCAGTTCATAGAGCATCTTTACCACCACACATCACTGGTGAGAGCTCATTGCCTTCAGAAGAGAACCAACCAAAGAACAGAAAGGTTTCAGAAGCACACAGTGATATGTATGCATGTGTGTGCCTCCTGAAGAGACTGCTACTGATGAAAACTCAGGGATGACTGAAAACACCAGAAATGTGTCCTGTCAAATTCTGAAGGTCAGAAGAAGAAATTCAGCCTCAACCTTCTAAGGCCAAGCTGCCCCAGGCCAGCCTGGCTCTAAGAAAACCGGAAGCCATTCCGTGCCTCTCTAAAGATTAGTCATAGCTTTGTTCCAGTCTCTGCTTGTGTGGTCACAAATCCCTCCTCTCTTCTGTATGTCAGCTCTCCTTATAATTTCTTCTTAGAAAGACCCTGTGGTGGCATTTACAGTCCTCCCAGATCTCCCAGAGCAATCTTTGTTTCTCAGAAGCCAAAACATCTGCTATGTCTGCCATGAACAGTGACATTCACAGCATGGAAATTAGAACCTGGTGGATTTAGGATGCGCCTCCCCTACCACCACCACCCCCCGCGCCGCTTCCATCTTATGTACACACATTCACAGGGCTTCTAAATGCCATCTGAATAACTAGCATATAGACACTGAATTACAGAACGTTAAGGATGTGTTTTACACTCTCTATAAAAATTGCCTTCTTGAACTGGGCTTCTCTGTGGGACTTTCTCTGTTTTGTTTCAAGGACACTGTGTCATGCCCTCTGTCCTCTGACTCCTGTACGTGGGTCAAGACACAGTAAAGCTCTTAGGGACTTGGCAAAGCTCCCACTGCCTTTCATCCCTCAGGCTTTCTGATTCTTTCTCTTACTGGGGAAACTTGCCTGTGGAGTGGCCCTCATAGCCCTGCAGAGTTCGCTTTCTTATTTCCTGCTAGAAGCTCCTGTTCTGAGCTCCATCTAGTGGGGTTCCATGTGGCTGCACCATGGTGCTATCCTACAATCCTGATCCTGTGCCAGAAAAACAAACTCAATGCAGAGAGATAGAAAATTGGTCTCTGAGACCTCAGAAGGAGCATGGCTCTGTCTACAAGGACTTGTAGACTTTAGCCTCAGAATTGCAGCAAAATCTTCGTTTGTTTTCTTAAATCATAAAGTCAACATTGTCATAGCGGCTCTTGAACACTGATGCTAACTGTAGGAGGTGGGGTGACAGCTTGGCTGGCGTGCTTGGGCCTCACAGGGGCAAAAGGCCTTGGTGGAATGTGTTGGCTGGAGCTTGGGAAATATCTTGGTCTGTAGTGTCCCAAGGTAGAAGCAAAGGAGGCTGCAGGTCTTATCTGTGTGGACTGTATGTCCAGTGTCCATACTCAGCCACTGGGGAAGAGTATACTTGGGGAACCCATCTTAGTCATCCTTCATGTAGCTTGCAGGTTAGTTTTTCACATGGTCGTTTAGGTGTTTCCTCACATGGCTTCCCATGCTTCTCTTTGCATAGTTCCCCATGTGGTTCTTTCTCCACATGGTTCTTCGCATGGTTTTCCATGTGGTTCTACATGAGTTTCTTTACATGTTTCTCCATATTGTTCTTCACATCCCCCTCTACACATCTCTTTACATGCTTCAAGCAAAAGGACTCTTGGCATGGCTTCCAATGGAAAGAGCATGATCTACATAACTTTCATGTCCTTGGAAGTCCTAACTCCAGGTATGAGTCTCCAGAAACATGCAGGTGGACCTGACCTCATGATAGCTGTATTCCTCCTCTGTTTTGGGCATTTTGCAGTGGACGCAGTAATTGTGCAAGTCTTCAGTTCAGTTTTGCCTACCTGGCAAGACTATGAGTTTTGTGTGTTGAAACTGGGCCCTCACAACTCTTTTAGTATAGTTTGGGAAACTTTTTTATGTGTTTTAGTGCTTTATATCATTCATACTGTACTAAAATTTACACACGCCTTTCTAAAAAAATGTCCTGTAAATTTTTGTAAGCTCCAGGCTTATTTTATGATCCATAAACTTAGACAATATATTAAAATCTTGGAAGAATTTAATATCAGCAGCAGATTATCTTTTAAAAAAACACCCACACCTAATTCGTGGGTATTATAGAGACAGGCGTATCAAGTATGTTAAAAGGTTTAATAGATGTTAGTAAATTTTACTGCTGCTGTCAATAATTCCATAATATATTAGGCCAGTTAATAGGTCAATGGAACGTATTTATATCATGCTATAAACTGTTTACCCAAGAACAAACTAATTTCTAATGATAATGAAACATGGAGTCAATAAATATTAATTTTATCATTTCTAATTTAAATACAATTTTTCACATCTGCCATAAATGTTTGCCTGGCAGCGTTAAAGCCCACATTATTGGCCTTGTACACCAAGGACAAATTGCGAAGAGCAAACTGTGACAGTTACCCTGCATAGCAATGCCTGTGAGTGAAGAAATCTTCAAAGCGTGCAATCCTTTAGTTTACCATTCAGTCTGAGAGCGTACTGAGCCTGTCACTTGAAGTATCTGTTCAGTCACTGACAGGTCAATATGTTTCTTAAAAATAAATCTTCTTAAAATTCATCTTTTAAAAACATACCTTTGAAAAATCAGGGCAAGATCTCATACCTAATGGATTTTGAGTTCCAAGGCCGCCTCATGTCTTCCCTTTTCAGGTCTTTTCTTTGGTCGTCTGGGAGTTCAGTGACTTAGATCAGTTGCCATGGATGCTCTTTGCCTCCTCCCTCTAGAACTCACACAAGTTCTTGTCACAGCCTGTGCCAGTAGGACAAGGTAAGCCGACTACAAGCCAAGTGCTGCTCCCAGGAGAGCAGCCAGCAGACCTGAAGTCTGCTTTATTCTGTTGGTGGTTTTCTCAGGGAAAGAACCACAGACAGACTGTGCTTTTGTGCACTCAAGGCCTGAGGATCATCTGCGGTGTATCATTTGTAAAATAGTGACACTTGGGAAAATGTTTGAAATGCTTTGCTTTGCATGGAATCTCCTTGGAAAGACTATACACATATATATACACACATGGAAAACAACACTGAGATAGTCTTAGCCTCATCCTGTCTAAATAGTAAAGATGCCACTATCTGTCATGCCTTTGTGAACCAATGTTTGAGGACCTTTGCACAGCTCTTTACTGGGTGTAGGTCTACCCTTCCATCTCTTCATTCCCACACTCACCCATACCACCCAGTGTTCTGTCTTTCTCCAGTCTAAGTGTTCATCCACCATCTATTTATCCCTTCACCTCTTTCTACAATCATTTCCTCAACCTCTCTCTTCATGAACTACTATCTGACTTTCCCTCTCTTTGTCTTTCCATGTGTTTATTCCTATCTCTCCATCCATTCTTCCCTCCACCAATCGCTCCATTTATTTCTCCATCTGTTACCCACTCCCCACATCTGCTCATCCCTCATTTTCTCCATGCATCTTGGCTTCTTATGTCCCTGTATTCATTTCTTCCTCCATCCCCATCCTTTCCTATATCTCTCCACTATTCCTCTTGTCTGTCATCCCAACCTTCCCCTCATCTATCCACCCTTTCTCCCACCCACCCATTGCCTCTTCTTATCACTGAGCAGCCAGAACAGTCAGGTGTTCTGAGTTCAGATCCTCCCCTTCCCTTTTCTTACTTATTCTCCTAATGTTACTTACTACTATGAAAAGCACAGTGTTCTTCCACAATTCATGATCTGAAGTCCTTATTCTCAGTATACCAAAATGTGACTTTGTTAGGAGAGAAGGCTTTTAAAGCAGTAATTAAAGTAAAATTCACTAGGGTGTACTATTATAGAGCATCTTAGCTTTCAAATGCCATGTGTGTGAATACACTCATGCACACACACACACACACACACACACACACACACACACACACACACACCCTACAAAGCCCCTCTTAAGACAGGAAATAGAAAGAACACATTACCTGTACATGGTGGGGGAGATGGATAATAGACCTTTGATATTGGACATTTAGCCTCCAGAAGGTGAGCAAATAGATTGCTGTTAGATTTCTGGGAGACAGGAGCTCTAGAGCCCAATGCTAGAGTTCTAATTCCCCATATTAAAATTCTGTCACTCTGCTGAGCAAGGTGGATCACTTATATAATCCCAGCATACAGGAGGCTGAGGCAGGAGGCTTATGGATTGAAGGCTAGCCTAGTCTGCATCATAAGCTCTAGACAAGCCTAAGCTACTCTCTTTCACATTCACACCTCACACAGAGTTTGAGGACTCACAATGAGTATAATTTTTATATTTACACATGGAAACCAAGATTCTTAGCCTTGGAGATTTTTTACATTGGGCTAAGGGCTGAATAATGTTTGTGGGGTGCTATTTTGTGCACCCTTTGATGTTAGAGAGCATTTCTGACTCTACTTAGGGGTTGTCAGTACAAATCCAGCCTGCACAAATCAAACATTGCTAGACACCATCCAGCGCCACCTAGGGTGGAAGTGAAGAACAGCTGCTCTGCATCTGTATTGAACATATGCTCCTCCTGTCTGTCTGCATATGTGTTTATGTGTGGTATGCGTGTTTGTGTGTGCCTCCACCTGTGTGCATGAATGTGAAGTGTGTGTGTGTTTTCCACAAAGATGGATGTCGTCCAAACACATTACAGAAAAAAAGCACAAAGCCTATGAGCCAGTCGAGGCCAGCTTGGATTGTAAAACCAGCAGGAAAGTCCATTCTATCAGCCACCAGACCATGAGCAGGGTGGACAGAACCAGGGGGGCCCAACAACTTCTAACAGGGCTGCAAACATCAGAGGAGTCACTGGCCCCACAACTCAGCAGCCTGAGGAGTAGCCCAGTGTAGGCTGTTCACATATTGTTCTCCTGAACACTCCAAGGACAGCAAGTGCTCCCCTTGATAAAAACAAGTGTTGCCAGCTCAGCATTCCTAGGCAATAAAGGCAGGCACTCCAGGTAGAGGTCTGAGTGGTGTCCCTTTTTTCCAGCTGAGTCTCATGTGCTCTCCAGCAGAGGTTCTCTGTCAATTGGAGTCAGGCTTCTTGACTTCTGCCTGACTCTCCTTTGTCCTTGAGCTTCCACGTGACTGTGGTAAAGAGAGGGTCTGACCAGAGAGCTGAAGAAGACAGAGGACAGGGTTGGTCTTCCTTGCCCTTTTTTTGAGGCACTGTGTGTGTACTACAAATTCCCTAAGGTCTTTCTTGACGACCCACACCTCCATTGTTTGGGCTCAACAACCTTTTCTGTCCCAGGCAGCCAGGCACAGGGGGTAAACCGCCTCTTTTTTTTTAAAAAAAAAAAAAAAAACAAAACACTTTTATTTATTTATTTATTTATTTATTTATTTATTTATTTATTTATTTGCCTTGGTGTTTTGCCTGGAACTGGAACTACAGACAGTTGTTAGCTGCCATGTGGGTGCTGGGAATTGAACCCCGGGTCCTCTGGAAGAGCAGTCAGTGCTCTTAACCGCTGAGCCATCTCTCCAGCCCCCATAAAACGCCTCTTACTACCTGACATGTGTGCCTTTCTGACTTCAGTTCTTTTATTTCTTGAAAACAGGCTTTTGGCTAAAGCTTTTTGGCTACACCACTAATGTCTGTGGGGACCTGGCCAGGAAGACCCCTCCATGACTTTACTGAGCAGAGAGTCTCAAGCTGGTGACTGCTGTTGCCGTGCTCTGCACAAGCTACTGGCAACTTCCATTTTGTCTTTAATATTTAAGCTGACACAGTTCTCCCAATTAATGCATTATATTAAATATTAGGTTTTAGTAATCTAGTATTTTATTAATATATTTTAATATTTAATGCTAACATTTTATGTGAAGTTCTCAGTTGTATTAATCTAGTAAATTTTGCCAATAAAATTAAATTATTTTTCTGTTTTTACTTCTTGAATAGAAAAGATTACAAGAAAGTAAAAATAATTAGATTTCTTGGGGTAAGTGATAAGGGGATTTATTTTCCTCAAGATGAGACTTTCCTTATCCTCTTCTAATTTTCTGACTCATGTAGATACCTCTTGTGATCAAAATGTAAGCCAGAGGTTCAGGTGTGTGGGCATTTGCCAAGTGGTTTCTATCAAAGCTTGGATTTTTAGACTTGGAAAAGACATCAGAACAATGGTTCAGCAACCTTTTTTTTTTTTTTTTTTTTAGTTCCTTATGTTGTGATGACCCCCAACCATAAAATTATTCCATTGCTACTTCACAACTGTAATTTTGCTACTGTTTATGAATAGTAATGTAAATATATGATATACAGGATATTTGAGATGTGATCTTACATGTTGAGAACTGCTGCCATAGAGAAAAGAATCTGTCCCTGCTGCACACACATGAAGAACACAGTTCAAGTCCCAGCACTTTTGTAAAAAGCTAGGTATGGTGATGTATGCTCTAGCCCCCAATGCTAGGCATGTGGGGACAGGTGGACACATGGGGCTTACTGGACAACCAGTCTAGCTGCATAAGCAAGCCCCAGTTTTCAGTGTGAGGCCCAGTCTCAAAAATGTGGCAGAATTGCTCCTAAGAAATGTCTCTCAAGATTGACTTGTGACCTCCATACACAAGCACATACATGCACACTCACCTGCATTCATAGGAACATCACAACTTTCTCCCACACATGCATATATACTCTCATATGCATACATATAAAACAAAGGGGAGGCAATTATTCATTCTATAGGTAAGAGCTTCCTGTGCAGAAAATGCATTTCTCTCCCAGGTCTCCCTACACATATACATTGGTAACATGAATCTTTATCTTATCTGTCAGCAGTTCATTTTTGCAGCAGGGTATCAGAGATGCATCACCCTATCCCCAGGGTGGCCAATGCCTTCTCTGCCCCTGTAGAGTTTAATAAGCCTTATTTCTATCTTCTTCCTCCAAGGAACCTTCACCCACGGCTGATACAGAGCTCTAGGATCCAGGCATAGGGAAGTCAGATATCCCAGAAGGATCTGAGCCATAGATTATGCTATCACAAGGCTCTGTCCCTGGGACCTAGTCATTTCTACTGTACTCCACAATGCTCAGGACAGAATTACCCACAGCCAAGCCCTAAAGGTCAGGGAGTGGTGACTCACACCTTTAATCCCATCACTCTGGAGACAGATCTTTCTGGATTACTATGAATTCAAGACCTAACAGGTAGGCAGTGGTAGCTCACACCTTGAATCCTAACTCTAGGATTATGATACAGAGTTGAAGCAGGGAGTAAAATAGCTGGACGGGGAAAGAAATATAAGACAGGAGAGGGCAGAAATTCAGCCATTCTGTCTGAGTGACCAGTCAGGCTGATCTGTGAAGATAGCACTTATCCTATTTGGCCTGAGAAGCTGACTGGGTGAGAATTGACTGTGGTCTGTTTCTTCTCTCTGATATTCCAACTTGATTGTATTAAATATACAATATATCACCACACTCTCAGGTCTGAAACCTTTCATAGTTGAGCCTAGGGTGCCAATCACGCTTCACGTAGGATTATCCTATTTCATCTGCTTCAGTTTTTTCCCCAAGGGACCACCTTCTTTTCACTGGTCTTTAAAGTGGCCCCACCACCAGGAAAGTTTGAACTTGGCACATCCTAAGAATTTGTCACCAGTGAATACCTTCCTGAGGTAACATTTTGCAAGTGTCCTTATAGTGACATAGCTCAGATCTCTAGAATCTCATCAGGAATTGTCTGTGTCCCTGTTCTGACAACCTGAAGCATCTCAGACATGGCGCTCCTCCCCTGTACCTTCGCCTCTCTCCAGACATCTTCCTTTTAGCCCCCACTGTTCTAGGACCTTGTCTTTTAACTCTTTACAGAGCAGTACTTCATGTCCTCTCTCTGCCTGCCCTTTCTCTCTGAATGTCCCATTTGTCTCCTCTTCCACTTCACTTCATTTTAAACTTGCTTTTGTTTTAGTTAATGAAACATAAAAAAAGATGATCACACATTGTAACTGTATTTCAGCACCAAAGTTCCTTCCTTGTGCCTTTGGCTCATGCCCTTTTCCGTTGCACATGCATTTTCCTGTATGTTGCTTTTGTCAGGCTTCATAATTTAATCTTCCAAGTTGGCTTCCATGAAGCACACAAAACTTAAATCTCAGAGCCCCCAACCTACACTCAGCTCCTTCCTCCACCGGTAATTTTTACTCTCTGAGGCCACACAAGTTGCACAATCTTCAGGCCCCCAGGAACCTGAATCTGCCCTGTCCCCATGATTCATGAGTTTCCCACGACCCTGAAAGTGCTTTGTGTTCAGGATCTGTTCGATGGAGGGCTGGCCATGGGGGACAAATCAGTTCACTTCCTCAGTGTGGGATCTTAGGTGAGCCAACAGTTTGTAATTACAAATCATGGCTAGCAGCATGTTTGTGCATGAATCTTGGTCCATGTTTTTTGTTATGTCCTTTGAATGAATTTGAAGGAGGAGAAAAGCTACATGAGAGCAGAGAGATAGTTATTGGTGAACCCTTCCCCAAAGAGACAATGTCATAGGCAGTAGGGTCTGTCCCAATTACCTCCAGCTTTAAAAGTGAGCATTTAAAAATTCACATCCTTTTGACAGGTGACAGATGGCACTTCTCAGTATTTATTTGTAAGGCTGAGCTTTTGAATCTTGGCTATCCTTATAAATTTCCAGGTTAAATCTTCAGCATTAGCCCATTTAAATGACATAAATGTTCCTTAATGTTATTTAATAATTTTAATGCCACATCTAAAATTTAAAATGCCATGCCAGACATGTGTGTTAGTATGGCTTGGAATATATGTTTCCAAGTTCAATGTATGCCTTTTAAAAAATTGTTTTTTATTTTTAATTGTGTATTTGTGTGTGTGTACCTATATGTAAGTATGGGAGTACAGGTGCCCTTGGAGGCCAGAGACCATGGATCACCTGGAGCTGACATTGCAGGAAGTCATAAGCCTCCCAGGGGGCACTGGACACCGAACTCTCTGGAAACTGAACCTATGTTCCCTGCAATAGCAGAAAGTGCCCTCAGCTCTGGAGCTTTCTGTCCAGCCATAGGACATGTCCATTTAAATGTTTACTATTGGAGCATTATGACGTCAGGAGTTTGAAAGCATTTGTGGTTATTTTCTTACACTTATGACTTTGTTGGTTCTTTTTCCTTTTTTACTTAGAATGGGCTTCTGCATCCAGTTGCCTGACTGCACTGCTATTGTCTAGTTTTTATAGTTAAGATGTTTTTTTATGTTGGGTTTGTGCTTTAATAGGATGCCAGAGGTATAGGTAAGGTCTATATTTTTTCTACTTAGCTTACCAGTTGTCTGGGTACTATTTATTAAATGGCCCAGTGGTCTCTCCTGGGTTTGGAAAGACTCCTTCATCACACCTTAAGTGCCTGCACAGCTGAGACATGGCTGTGGAATGACCCGTTCTGTCCCACGGATGGAGCCATCTGTTCCTGGACACTGTTTTCATTACTGCAGATTTATTATGGACATTAATATGTGGGAGGGCAGGAGCTTACTCATTACTCTTATCTTGACAAATTTATTATTTTCTAAAATTTCTCATTTTCCTAAAACATTTCATTATGGAATATAATTCATGTATTAAAAATGCATGGAACCATAAATGTAGAACTTAACAAATTATCAAAAAGCAAACACCTATGTAAATACCACCCAAGTAAGAAACCCTGGACTCCCTGAGGGTTTTTACAGGCCTGCTCCCAGCTACCTAGAGAAGGGGTTGCCAGGCTGGTTTAGTAGGGGCTTAGAAAAGTTGTATCTATCCATGTCTGAATTCTAAAACTCTGCTCTATAATTTGCACATTTTGACTTTAATATAAATAAATTTCTGTATAAATGGGCTTTATGTAAAAGGACTTAAATGTTCTTTCTAAGCCAGCATTTGAAGATTAATGCTTTTAATTCTGTGTGTGTGTGGGGGGTGGTGTACAGTGTGTGTGTATGCACATGAATGCAGCTGCTCCTGAAGACCAGAAGAGGGGGTTGTATTCCTCTGGAGCTGTACTTACAGGCAGACAACAATACTTGAGTTAGATGCTGGGAGTTAAACCTAAGTCCTCTGCAATAGCAGCAAATGCTCTTAACTGCTGAGCTCCTTAAAATCTCTTATGCTTCTGGCCTTTCCCGTTCAATGTTTTGTTTTCAAAGCCCAGCCATACTATAGAGTATTGTTTTTGGTTCAATCACTGTGAAAAACATTCCAAGGTACTTAGTTCTCTCCATACACCTCTTTATTCTCTACTGCTAAAATCTTGCATTGCTTGTGGTTTGAGGCTTCTGTGAAAGTGATCCAGTGGATTTCTATACATGTCTTAAAAGAGTACATGTGCATACATGCTATTTTAAATACACTGGAAACTATTACACCATGGTATTTCATATTCCTGCATCATGCATAATAGCCTTGTATATGTCTGACAGTTTACACTTCCACCACCAGCTTGTACAAATTTCCAGTTTAGGACATTCTTACCACTACATTGTATTGACAACCTTTATCATTCCAGTCTTTTAAGTAGTTAGGCTATAAAATCTCCTGTGATTTTAATTGTCCATCTCCCATGAACAATAACATTGAACACCCAGGCATGTCTATTAGCTATTTGGATGCCTTACTTTATGTGTCTCTTCATGTCTTTTTTTCTGTTTTCAAGCAGGTTGCCACAAACTTCTTTGTGAAGTTTGATAGAGGTTGAGTCTTACATTACTATGTGACTATAAGTCTCACCTCTGATATTATTTTTGTCTGATCCTCATGTTCTTGCTAACCCCTACTGAACTTTTGTAGATATGAATTGAGTAGAGATACCATCCACTCAGAACTCCTATGGAAACCAGACAAGGATGCTTTGCTGCTTCCCTAGAGTCTAGCTTATGAACTTTGCCTACTCCTTCCTCCTTTTGTTCCATAGTGTGTGTGTGTGTGTGTGTGTGTGTGTGTGTGTTCGAGCTTTACTTATTTTATGTACAATGTCCCCTATATGTTTTTTTTATAAAAATCATACTGTAATGATGCCTCACATTTCTTATTTCATTTCATGAGGCTATATAAATGAATGCTACATGTATACTGGTTTCATATAAAGAAAAGTTCGTGAGTTGCTTATCAATGTGTGAATTAATTTGAAAATCCTTCGGCATTATTTCTACATGCAATTGTTTATTTTAGCTTATTATCATTTTCAAAATGGAAACTTTGTTTATTCCTTGTCAATCTATATCTGTGCTTCCCTTTAACCATCTTGCTAACTGCACTGTGGAGACCTTGCTGAGAATCCTCAAGAGAGGCAGGCATTGCTGAGGAGCTGCTCTGTCATCACCCTGCCCCACCTCCAGAGGAATGTTAGGAGACATTTTTTCCCAAGCTAAATAAAGATGCCTGGGGATTTTACTTGGAGTTCCACTTTGGTACGGGTGTCCTATCAATCTTTATATACAGGATGCAGGATTCCTACTTATTTGTGTCTCTGGGGGAATATAAGAACACTTCCTTTTTATGGGACCTATCCATTACCTTTAGCTGTTGTCCCAGAGGCTCATTTTGACTTTACTTCTGAAAGTGGGAGGGGATATCAATTCCTAAATATCTAGCTGGACTGCTATCTTTGCCTTACACATGCCTCCAATTGCATTATCTCTTATGGCTGATTCTTTGAATGTGCTAAAACAATATACTACTTAAAAAAAACTGTGCCTATTTGTGTTCTTCTAAAGAATATATTATCTATTAATTTTGAGTGAGTTAGGACAAGTTAATTTCTAAACTTTGAAGCGATGATTTTGTCTTACACTATTTCCACATTTAGAAATTTTGTTATCTTTTACTTAACTATATTTTATTAAACTTTTCACATTTTATTATAAGCAGTTCCATTATACTTTGCTCTGTGACATTGTACATAGGCTGTAGGGAATCTGCTAACCACTGAGTGGTCATTTGAAGTAGGTAAACTTCACTTGGTGCCTACATATTTGTGTCACATATGCACACATGTGAGCACGCATGCTCTTTCACAGGCTGGCTACCCTTTGGAATAAGGAATTCAGGTGTAGATGTACATATCAGCAAAACAGTCTTTTATTGGCCAATGCCTCTTTGAAATCAACCTCATGTTTATGTTTGACTTTCTGATGCCAAAGACAGTAGAGTAAACCCAGAGCTCACGACTGTGAACTTCATCATGTCATGTTCCACTCACTATTACTTTTCTTAATACAGCTTGATTCACTCTGCTTCTGAAATGAGAATGACAACTCCTATTTCTTTTATGATTGTTAATTTTTTTGTCAATATAAAATGTTTATTTCTTTATTCTACTTAACTATTCTTCCTGGAATCCTACTCAGCCTGCTTTGAACAGTGCCAAGTTCTTTCTTCTTGCTGCCCACTAAACATGCTGTGTGTCCCTTGAGAGAATGTGTGCATCAGCAAAGCTGACCAGGGTGTCATTTACATCAACTCCTCTGTGAATCATTCAATAGGATAGCCAAAGTCAGTCTTAGCCCTTGTCTCCGCCATTATGCATTGGCCTCTATCTTTTGCTTTGCTTTTCATGTGGTGCTAGACCTGAAATTTAATCTCTTTGGTTAAGTGTTGTTTCCAAGAGAATTGAATTGACTCATCACAGAATTGCCCCATAGATATGCTGGGGGGGGATGTGTATGGAGCAGCCTGCAGAAGCCTACAGCCCTGTGATAGAAGGTAGTAACTAGGACCCTCCCCAAACCCATTCAGCACTTGTTGTTAGCACAGACCTCTGGCAATAGCTCCTCTTCATTGTGGGTTGCCTCTGTATAACTGGGGAAAAGTGTCAATCATTTTTTTAGTGTATCTGGCAAATATAATGTGAAAAATCAAACACTCAGGTAACCTCAGTTGCCTGACAGAGAAAACCAGAAACCTATAGCCAGAAAGAATCAAATAGGAAAAGACAAAAGCCAGTTAGCACCCTGGGCCTGATATGATGCTGGTAACTAGTTTCAGTGGGCATTCCACTAGCTCATTCTCCAACCAGCATAGACATTCAAGCAATACTGTTCAGCTGGGAAGAGAAACTCCGCCCCATGTCTACCACTCCCTCTGCTACCTGGGGACCTACAGACAATAAATTCTAAAAACCTGTGAAAAGGATGTACCCTATGATACCACACCAGCCTGTGATTACAAAGTGTTGGTCTAAAGATTTTCATTCTCTTATTCAAGTTATTTCATAAGTGTAGCCACAGGAATAAATGAATGCTCTCAAAAGACAAGAATTGGAGTCTAATTTCCTTGTTGGTCAAGTGGGTATTGCAATGATGTGGGATTTCTTTCTCTATGCTGTGAATATACTTTGTTACCATTTGTTAAAGAAGAGGTTGCATTGGCCTATGGCAAGGCAGCTTCAAGGCATATTGGCAATCCAAGCAGAGATAAAAGATGTAGGACAGAGTCATAGAGACTCTTCAAGCTGCTGCCCAAAGAAACAAGGCTTGGAAGCATGGATAAACCATGAGCCACATGACAAGACATAGATTAATAAGAAAGGGTTGAATTAAGTTGTAAGAGCTAGTTGATAATGAGACACAGGCCAAATAGTTTGTAATTAATATAAGACTTTGTGTGATTATTTGGGGTTAAGTGGCTGCAGGTCCAGACCTCAGGGCTAGGCCAGCCAAGAAACGTTTGACTACACTGAAATCCTAAAGTCCTGGGCTCCTGGCACACTGGGTACTTAGGATGATGGTGGGAATATTTTGATCTTACTGCTTGGCTGGGTTTTATTAGTTTTAAGAAGTTTTGTTTGTTTGTTTATTGTTCTTGTTGCTGCTGGTATTGGTATTTTTGG
Source organism: Sigmodon hispidus (assembly GCA_004025045.1). NCBI lineage: Eukaryota > Metazoa > Chordata > Mammalia > Rodentia > Cricetidae > Sigmodon > Sigmodon hispidus. Next base: position 61,379 of record PVIH01009053.1, on the reverse strand, counting down.
TGTGCATGTGTGTGCGCATGTGTATATGTGTCTGTGTGTATGCGTGTGTATGTGTGTATGTGCAATGTATGTGTGTGTATGTTTGTTCATGTGTATGTGTGTGTGAGTGTGTGCATGTGTGTATGTGTGTGTAAGTATGTGTGTATGTGTATGTATGTGTATTGTGTGTGTGTATATGTGTGTATTGTGTGTGTGCTTGTATGTGTGGATGTGTGTGTGTATGTGGATGTGAGTATGTGTGCATGTGTATGTGTGTGTAAGTGTGTGTACGTTTGTGTGAGTGTGTATGCATGTGTGTGTGAGTATGTGTATGTGTGAGTGTGTGTATGTGTGTGAGTGAGTGTATGTGTGTGAGTGAGTGTGTGTATGTGTGTGTGAGTGTGTGTGCATGTGTGTGTGAGTGTGTGTGTGTGGTGTAGTAGTAGTAGTTGATAATGGATGTCAACCATTAATATTAGTATACACAGATAAAAATAATATACTAAAAATATATACAGCAAGATGAAAATAGGCAAATATTATTACTATAGATAAGAGGGCCTGGGATTCAAATCCTTGCTTGTAGAAATGATAGTGGAAACAAGGGAGGACCATGTGCCAAAACTAGTAACTACGGCTGTGAATTCTGTGCTTATCTGATTGTTGTTCAGAACTAGAAACAAGATAAATGCATTTTCCACTTTTAAGCACCAAAAATGTCCCCAGCTCTTTTGCAAACGATCTTCAAGCACTCTCTCCAGCAGCATAAAAGCATAAATTTGATAAAGACAACCACAGGAGATAAGAGAAACAATGATGAACAGAAATGCTGTCAAGCAACCGGAGCTAACTTCAATGATTTTCTGATAATGTGGTTCAAAAACTTTCATGTATTTCATGTGTTACTATTAAAGAAGAACAAAGATTTTTTTTAGAAGCTGGAGATATATCTCATCAATTAAGAGCACTGCTGCTGCTTATGCAGAAAAATCATATATATATACATAATTTTTATTATACATATCTAAATCATATATATGTGATTGTCCTATGGGGGGAGATAAATTATAGCTAACAATGTTTAGTGTTTTGTAAGGCCAACAAAAGGTATGATAAAAGTAGCATATTTGAATTCTAAAATTTTTAAAGAACTAGTTTTATAAAAGGAATCTTTATCTATTCATACAACAAATGAGAAGGAGGAAAGAGCAAGAAAAATAAATATCAGCTAGCATAACTTGTGCTCACATAGGTGCACATAGAAAACTAGGACCCTGAAGAATAAGGAACAGGGACTGAGATGTTTCAACAGGCAAGAACCCGGGTTGTTCTTGCAGAGGACTCAGATTCAGCTCCCAGCACTAAATGAGAGGACTCTGTAACTCCAGCTGCAGGGGACCTGGAACCCTCTTCTGGACTCTGTGGGCACTTGCATATGAATCACAGACATACATGTGGGCAAAACACTCATACACATAAAATAAGCATTTTTAAAGGCATGAGGAACAGATTCAATGAAAAGGGAAGGCAAATGGTGATCTATGAACAAGAAATCCATGCATGATGTAAAAAGACTGGGAAACTAAAAGGTACAGGAAAGAAATAGGTTATGGTAAACTCTGGAAAAGGTAACAGAAATAAGAGCTCTTTTCTTTGTGAAAAGAACAAAAAGCAAGAGTAAAAAGAGAGTAAGAGTCACTGATACACACATGAGAATATAGTCTATGTGTACTGAGATTGTCCCAGAGTCCTTACACTACTAGGTCAGGGTTCAACCCTAGGAACTAATTCTATTTTTAATTGAAGATTGTGCTTTGTTAAGTTGCCCATGCTGGATATCTTAAACTTACTAGCCCAACTTGTCTTTGAACTCACAATCTTCCTGCCTCAGGCTTCTTAGTAGTTGAGACTACACGAGTTTGCCTTGGATCAAGTGTAGATGTACTTTTGTATAATACTCAGGTCAGAATCCAGAGTATCATATATACTAAACAAGAATTCTACTCCCAACATCTCCGTCAGCCCTTGGGAATACTTTTAACTCCTAAATAAGAAGTGTATTGAAACTACCACAGTGAGGAGGCATTTATATTGAACTAATTCAGTGTCCTGTTGGGGGAGGCAATGGTGGGAAGCAGTAGGCTGGTTTATACACTCACTGTAAGTTAGTTCTGTAAGTTCTGCTAGAGCATCCATGGAGAGCCATACAACAGCCAGTGTCATGATTCATATTGTATATATCTTGCCAGCAAGAACTTCCCAGGGAACTTTTCTGGAGAAATATTCACGCAATTACGTAAAGCTGGAAGCACACAGGTAGCAACAGCAACATTGTCGTTGGGACCTCATGAAATTAAAAAGCTCCTGTAAGGCAAAGAACACCATCAATAGAACAAAATGGCAGCCTACAGAAAGAGAAAAGATCTTTACCAACCTTACATCTGACAGAGGGCTGATTTCCAAAATATATAAAGAACTCAAGAAACTAGATATAAATGAACTAAACAATCCAGTTTTAAAAGGGGTTACATATCTAAAGAGAGAATTCTCAACAGAAGAATCTCAAATGGCCAAGAAATATTTAAGGAGTTGGTCAACACCCTTAGTAATCAGGTGAATAAAATTCAGAACAACTCTGAGATTCCACCTGACACCTGTCAGAATGGCTAAGATCATAAATACAAGTTACAGCTTATTCTGGAGAGGATGCGCAGCAAAGGGAACACACCCTCATTGCTGGTGGGAGTGTGAACTTGCACAGTCACTTCTGAAGCCAGTGCGGCAGTTCCTTAGAAAACTGAGAATCAGTCTCCCACAAGACCCAGTTATATTGCTCTTGGACATATACCCAAAGGACGCTCAATTATACCACAAGGACACATGCTCAACTATGCTCATAATAATTTATTTGTAATAGCCAAAACATACAAACAACCTAGATGTCCCTCAGTCAAGGAATGGATAAAGAAAATATGATTCATTTAGACAATGAAGTATTACTTGCCTATTTGCAGGCAAATGGATGGAACTAGAAAAGAATCATCCTGAGTGAGGTAACTCAGATGAAGAAAGACAAACATGGTATATGCTGAGGATATTAGCTGTAAAATAAATGACAACTATGCTACATTCCACAGACCTAGAGAGACAAGATAACAAGAATGGCTCATGGGTGAATGTTCAGATCTCCCTGTGAAGGAGAAATAGAAGAAATTTCATGAGTACACTGAGGTTGAGTAGGGATGGGAACATGAGCGATCAGGTTGGGACAGGTGAGAACGAGATTACTGGAAAGGGGGGCACTTTGGGGTCAGGTAAAACTCTGGCCCAAGAGAATCTCCTGTGACCAGATTGGTGCATAATTGTGACCAATTGTCATCAGAGATGCTTCATCCAGCAACTGATGGAAACAGATGCAGACTCACAGCCAAATATTAGGCAGAGCTCAGGGAATCCTGTAGAAAGGAGGGGGGTTTTAGGAGCTAGAGGGGTCAAGGGCATCACCAGAAAACCCACAGAATCAACTAACCTGGGCTCATAAAAGCTCACAGAGACTAAACCGACAACCAGGGAGCATGCATGGGGCTGACCTAGGCTCTCTACATGTATGTTATGCTTGTGTAGCTTGGTGTTCTTGTAGTACTCCTAACAACAATAACGCTGTTGTCTCTGACTCTTTTGCTGGCTTTTGGGACCCTTGCCTTGTTCATCCTTAACACATAGAGAGGAGCATAGTTTTACTACAGTTTGATATGCCATGTTTTCTTAATACTCATGGAAAACCTGCCTTTTACTAAGCAGAAATGGGAAGGAGTGGATTGGGGGATGGGAACAGAGGGGGTGAGGGGAGGGACTGGGAGGAGAGGAGGGAGTTGAAATTGCAGCTGGAATGTAAAATAAATAAATAAATAAATAAGTTTATTTTTAAAAAGAAAAAAGAATAATAATATTAAATAATAAAGTCAGACCTGGTAGTATATGGCTATAATAGTAGCATTTGGAAGATAGAGACTGGTGAACAAGGAATTCAAAGTCATCCTCAGTTACATAGCAAATTTAAAGACAGAATGAGACAAAAGAAACCTTATCTTAAACAACAGCCACAAATAAATAAATAGTGTACACAAATAACATCTATAAAGTAGATTATTCTATGTGGTTCTGTGGATTGCACCTAGGTCCTTATACTAGGCAGGGCTCAACCCTAGACATTTACTAAGTTACCCAAGCTGACCTTGAAGTCAGTCTTTAGTCAAGACAATTTCTGGATTCCCAGTATTCCTGCTTCAGCCCTCTGAGTAGTTGAAATTACAAGTACTATAGACCAATATCAGTGCACACACACACACACACACACACACACACACACACACACACTATAATATGCTCTATGGACTAAATCAGTGAAACAAACTGTTTTTGACTGAATATAATTCATTAGACCATGAGTGTTTTACAAGCTTTATTCCATGACATATTTAGAAATTTAAAAGATACTCAAGGTACTGGAGAGATATGTCAGTGGTTAGGAGTTCTTGCTGCTCTTGTAGAGGACCCAAGTTCAGTTCCCAGGACCCACATGGCAACTTACCACCATCTGTAAATCCAGTTTCATGGATCTCACTCTTCTTTTGACTTCCTTGCATTTCAGCATACACATAGTATACATGTATACACTCACATGTATAAAGTTAAATAAAAGAAATATTTTTTGAGAGAGAGAGAAGAAAAGGTTAGAAAGTTTTATTCAGGGAGTTTCTGTTCCAATCAGAGGGTTTGGGGATATAGAAACATCTTGGTAGTTAAGAGAATACTGCTCTTCCAGAGGCCCGAGTTCAGCTCCCAGTACCCCCAACCAGGCAGCTCACAACCAAGTGTAACTGCAGCCCCAGATGGTCTGATGTCCTTTTCTGGCCTCCTTGAGCACTGCATGCATATGCATGTACTGGCAGAATTTAAAATAATAAACAACTACCTTTAAAATCAGTGGACATACAGTTAAAGTTGTAAGGCAGTGGAGAGTTGACTCCATACCACTTGGGTTGACAGCCATGACTAAGTCAAAAGGAGACCTCTAAACATAGTAGAACTGTAATGAAGGAATTGTGAAATTCAGAAAAAGAAATCTCTTCACAATGCTGTCATTTCCCAATCAACCTGAGTCTGTGAGCTTCAGTGATGCAGATGTAATCTGACTGTGGACTGAACATGTTTTCTAGCTGCTGAGTTATTCCATGTTACTGTCTTATAAACACAGTGTGTTACCACCTTATACCACACAGTGTGCTGTTTTAACTCATTTTTAGTCACACTTAATAATCACACAATGTAGTGATGAAGTTACTATCTCTAGGCAGGACATGATCATCAGATGTCACAAAACAGATTGCTGTGAGTGTATTGGATAGATATGGCCTCTCAGTCATGATAAGAAAATCAGGAAACAGAGATGGCAAGATGAGTCAGTAAATAAAAGCACTTATGACTATGCCTGGTGACCTGAATTCAATTCCCGAGTTCCATGTGGTAGAAGGAGAAGACCATTTCACTCACAGTGTTCCCTGGCCTCCCTATGCTGTGGCCACCTGTCTCCTGTAGGACTGAGCACTTGAATGCTTGGCGTCTGGCTGGTGGTATTATTTTAGGAGATGTCAAGAATGAGGTCTTATGGGAGGAAGTAAGCCACTTGGGCATCGGTTTTGAGAGTATGTGGCCTTGCCTATTCACAGTTCTCTCTCTCTCTCTCTCTCTCTCTCTCTCTCTCTCTCTCTCTCTCTCTCTCTCTCCTACTTCATGCTTTGATGAGGGTTGAGATGTGATCTCTCAGCTTCCTGCTGCAGACACCATGCCTGCCAGCTGTGGTCATGCCTCCCCACTATGATGGATACTTAATCTCCTAGCCTTTTATGCCCAAATAAACTTTCATAAGTTGGTCATGATGTCTTACCACAGCAACAGAAAAAGCAATTAATATAGTGAAGACACCTACATATACACACATGAGAAAATAAAATATAATTTTTAAAAGTTAAAATCAAGGAAACAACGCAACAATCATGGGTTTTATGATGGTGATATTAGGGCTATTATCTCCCCGCTTCAGAAGAGTGGAGTATCACCAGACCCTCACTTGAGATTCCATCTGCTGTGCAGTCCTTCTGTCCCTAAGCTGTTCATCGAGTGGTAGAGGATCCAGCAGGTGGGAGGCTGACTATGGGTTACTCTTCAGTGACAGTATTTTTAAGTTATCACCTATGTTTGGGTGAAACTGTTGGATAAAACACCTGCTTTTGAGTCACCCATGCTTCTTCAAGTAACCTTGGTAAATCCATCAGTTCAGGGCCTTGACCTGGGTGGGTGCTTTCTTTGGTGTGCTGGCTACTCTCTAGAATAAAAGAATGACTCCTCACATATCTCCAGGAGAAGCCACATACTACGTAGTTATGTACTGACATCCTGTCCACATCACACTTAGTGACCTAAGCTGCCATTTGAGCAAGGAATAGGCATAATAAAGGAGTAAACCTTTCACTCTCCTCAAGTATGCCTGAAACTCCAAGCAGAAAATTAAGTGTGTGTGTGTGTGTGTGTGTGTGTGTGTGTGTGTGGAGAGAGAGTATATACATATTCACATATATATATATATTTAATAAATTAAGTGGATTAGTCCATCTAGACATACTAAGATGCACGATAAAATGAAGATGCAAAACTCAAAAAAACACAAGAGCTTTGCATTAACCAGCATGCTTTGTTGTAGTGAGATTATGTTGTTACATTGTAAATATATGTCTCTCCTACTTGTTTAATAAAAAAAAAAAAAAGATTGATTGGCAGAAGACAGGCAGGAAGTGTGGGCAGGGCTACCAGGCTTAGAACACTCTGGGAACAGGAAGAGTAAGACAGAGACACCAGCAGAGACACCAAGAGGATGCCAATAGAGAAGGCAGCAGACCCAGAGAAAAGAAGAAAACTATTCTGCTCTGAGAAAACATTAGATTGAATTACGATGAAAGAGCTAGATTGCAGTATGTTTGAGTCATAGGTTAATCAGCATGAAATTAATATAAGCCTTTGTGTGATTATTTGGGACCAAGTAGCAGCAGGGTTATGAGTGGGTTCGAACCTTGAGGCTAGGCCAGACAGTTCATGTCAGAAACTTCACACTACACTTTGTTTGGCTGTTATAAAAATCTCCAGACTGTCTTTTCTTTAGCACTCAAATAGCTGCCAGCATAGTTTGGGAGTCTCCTAGCAGAACAATCTGGGGGCACTAACTGCTCTGATCAAGCCTGCCCAGGAATGGTAAGTATAACTTCTGCTTGCACTTCATTGTAGTTAGAAGTTTCTGTCCAAGCCAGAAGCTCTCAAATACTTAGCAGCCACTTTCCAAATAATTGACTTGAAAGCTTAATTTTATAGTAACTGCTGGGTCAGTAGTTCAGACTTATTATTAAGTAGCTCTTATGCTTAAATTAACCCATATTTTTTGTCCATGTTTAGTCACGTGGCTTGGTACCTTTGTTCAGTCACTGCAGCACTCTCATCTTGCTTCTTCTGCACCTGGCTGTTATCTGCTACTCTGCCTTTCCTCCTAGTCTGGTTGCCCCACCTCTACTTCCTGCCTACCTACTGGCCAATCAGCATTTTATTAAACCAATACAAGTAAAATATCTTTACAGTGTACAAGAGCATTATCTCATACTTTAATGGCTCAGAAAGGTCACATGGACTAATCTATTACCAACCTCCAGACCATTGTAGGGAAGAGCTAATAGGTATCTTCCTGAGCTATATGTAACAGCTTAGGCCCTAACTAAAGGATGTCCTTCAACCCTGGACTGTCACAGTCATGCAGATGAATATAACATATAAGAAGCAAAATGTTCTGAGTATTATTTCGACTGACTCAAAATAAAATATAGAGAAACATAGAAAATGCCCATCAGATACTACTCTGAGAAAAAGAAAATGCTGATCTAGGGAAGCATCACAAGAGTGGATGGACACGGTACTGCCAGTGTGGATTGATTCTTTTAGCTTTGACTTCTGCCAAACTTACACAGCCTGCATGTGCACATGCTGCAGGTAGAGATCTGTGTACGGGTGTGTACGTGAATTACACTCATCTGAGTCATCCTGTTGTTATGGCCTGGCGCCCTCCACACAATGCCTGGACCCTGCCTGCCTTCCCCCTCCTAATCTCCTACCATTTCCTCAAAACCTCCACTATGGCTGCAGCACTCCATGAAGTCCCCTCAGCACTGCTGTCTAAATTCCATTTTTCTTATCCTTGTACCAGAAATATGCAGCATCTGTCCCCTGAGGAGAAATGACAAAGGAGGACCAAGGAGAAACAAAGCTGTAAAAGCCTGAAAATCAGAAGAAGCAGCAGCAGCAGGGCTCTGATATCAGCGGGCGGTGATCCCCTGTGGTTGATCCCACAGACAAAACTGGAACCATCTGGCTTTTTTTCCTTTCTTAGCATGGTAACCTTTAAAAAGTGAGGAGAGAGACAAGACTGTAACCCCAAAGAGTAGGTAGACACTGGCAAGGGCCAGGAGATGGAGCAGCAGATGATGCTGAAGTGAGGAAAGGCAAAATGAGATCTGGTACGTTCAGAAACTTTGACACATCTTCTTAAAGACAGAGAAAGAGTCTCCTGCAGTCTCTGGATAAATCTGGAAGTTTCTGCTGTGTTGCACCTTGAAAATGATCACCAGAAAAACTTAACATGCTACTTCTGATCACAGGTTCTATCTTCTCACAGCAGCAGGAAGCACCTCCACACTTAGTCATCTTTGGTGTGTGGCACAGAGTCACTGGTGTCCCTGCTGCAAACAAGGTCTCCACATTAGCACGGTGCTTCTAGGCTGGCCTGTCTTGGTTTCAGAGTTTGCTAATGGATCCGGTTTTAGTCCTGCCTGTCAACTGAATGTAAGGATTTTCCCCCTCTTGTTTAAAATCCAACTCCATTTCTACACTGACTAAATTGAAAACATCAGCCGACCCTCCAGAGCTAACCCACTTTATCATGATTTATTCCTGTGAACTCGAGGCTTGCCAAGGAGTGCAGGACCTCTGCCCGACATTAATAATTGCAGTATGGAGAAGAAGCCCATTACATGAGATAATTCTGTACAGGGCTGAATGTAGTTAAAGAAGAGAAAGGCTCAGAAAGATGGGAGTTTTGCTTCCCACTGACAGCAATGAAGGAATATGAGCTGACAGATGTGGACGGGCTACAGAGTTCAGAAAGGGTGTGAGTGATGCAACTCTCCCAGTACTTTCCAAAGATCCCTGTAACTGGAATTATTGTACAGCCGAAGAGGCCGGATGCTGATTTAACACCAATTCTCTGAGCCCTGAATTATGACATCTACCAGTTTCTGCAGCATCGATATTTCCACCAGGTAGTTCACCAATCTATCATCATTTTATTCTACAAAATACTGACAAAATTAGCCTCAAGAGCATAAACATCTAATAAGGACATTAGAAAGTGTTTTGTTTGAAGGGCTTTGGTTGCTTTTTTAAGTGTATAGTTTTGCAATTTTAACTTTATGTGATTTAATATTTAATAGAAGCTGTGTTTTAACAAGTGACTCACCAATTCTTATTACTCTAACAGGTGTCTCCCATGAACCAGACAAGACAACTCCAATATGGTGCTGTGCTGTGGGCAGAGAACATATGTGCATCATATGCTTTAAAAAAAATAATCTATGGGCTGGAGCATGTTGTCCAGTGCCCCATATTTTTTGTTTGTTTTACCTTTCCTAGGATTTGGATACAGCTTGGACTATGCTCAAAAGAGCAGTCCCCAAGGCAGCCAAACTTTCAAGCATGAGCCAACATTCCTGGCCTATGCCCTGGGCTCAGTCCTCAGGAAATCCTCCATCTATTGGATATGTTTCTGAAGCTCACTTTATCATGCAGATTTCCACATACTAAGGGATGCTCTTGCTTTGGGCAAGATGGAGTGATCCAGAAGGTTCTGTCACTTTGCCCTCTTTAGAGAGCTCAGCAGTTAAGAATCTTGGACTCATGTGTAAGACAGTCATTTGTCACACACCAAGTCTCCTGGAGTTGGGGGAAGGTGAGGCTGGACATGACACAGACTCTACAAGGCACTTTGGGCAGTAGTTTGGAAGGAAACGCTGGGACAATGTGGGCAGGGACTTTGCTATATTGGAAGCTACTGAGAGAAAGAAAGGAAACTAATGTGGCTGGTGCCTTGCAGCCTACTTTCTGGTCTATACATCTCCCAGAGCCTAAATGCAGTCAGTTGAAGAGTCTACGCTCTGACTAGGAAAAGGGACACAGTGAATTCCCAGTTCTTGAGATAGTTAATAATGATTGTCAACTTAAAAAGGCCTAAAATGGCCTAAGGGATAAATCTTCAAGAAACACCTGTGAGGAATTATCTGGATTAGGATAGCCTCTGGGCGTGCCTAGGAGGGATTCTCAAGGTTGATTGAGCTAAGAAGATTCACCCTAAAAGTGGTACCATTCCCTGCACTGGGGGAAATAATAGCTAAGCACCAGCATCCATCTTCCTCTGCTTCCTGACTACTGATGCAATGTGGTCAGCTGCCTCAGGCCCCTGATTCCAACCTCCCCATCATGATGGACTGTACTCTCAGTCTGTGAGCCCAATCAAACCCTTGCTTTCTGAAGTTGCTTTTGCCAGGGTGTCTTGTCACAGCAACAGGAAAAGAAACAAATTCAGTGCTTATATGTTGGAGGGGAACCTACCAGTTAAGGGTTCTTTTATCCGCACTGAGAGAAGACAGGAATACAGGCTCAGTGTCTGAGACTCAATTCTCTATAGTGAAGCCTAGCTCCTTCTCACAGGTGGGCACCCAAGTCCACATTCAAAATGGAAATGAGAAGCAGTTAAAGCCTCATAGTTTGCTTTGTGCACACAGCAGGAAGTGGCTGTGGAGTGATGAGGATCAGACCAGGTACTGATAGTATGAGAGGCAGAGGCCAGGGAGTTGACCAAGTCCTTCATAGACAGCTCTCTCAGATACATTGCCTCATGCCTGGACCACAACCCTTGGACTAGAGTGAAGGGAAGATGTCTTGTTTAGGGTTCTGGAAATTTCAAGTCCAAAGCTCATTTGAGGGTCAGCCCCAAGAGAGTCCACATTGCTGCATGGTTAGATGGGGACTTCCAGAAAACTGGTAGTATTGTTCAGCCGGCTGAGGATGTCTTCAGGATCCTGCTTTCTAAGTCTTCGTAGTACTGTCAGTAACAGTACAAAGTGATCAGATAATCAAGGGAATGCTATGGGGGTCTTGTTTCTGGGAAATGTGGGAGCCTCAGTTAAAGATGTAAGGTATTCTCATGAGGATACTCTAAAATGACCACAAAGTCAAAGGGACAGCATTTTTTGGTAAATATATTTAGAATGTGATGTAATTTTTTAAAATTCATTTTGAATTTTTATTGTCATCTATGTGTGTGTACCTGTGTGTCTGTATAAGGGTTTTGTATCACACTTTATCCATCCACTGGTCTATCAACACTGAAATCTTATTTATTTATTTATTTATTTATTTATTTATTTATTTATTTATTTATTTATTTGTGTGTGTGTGTTCTGGCTGTTGTGGTTAATTCTACCATGAATACAGGGTACCACTGTCTTCGATAAGTGCTGATTTCATTTCCTTTGTTTGGGTTTCTCGATTCCCCAAGAGAAGTCCCGTGGTGTTCCTGTGTAATTGTTTTTAAGGAGTGTGCCTTCCCTCACCCTGCACCACGTATGTTCCAGAAACATTTTCCCCAGAGCTCTTCCTATGCACTGGGTACGTTTGAGGTTCTTGGCTCAGCTCAACGGCACAGAAGTGACTGGATTTCTCAGTTCCGGCTGTGCAGAGGCATCTAGGGAGGCAGGCCTTGCTTCCTGTACTCACACAGCAGAGCCTGTCGGAAGACACGAGATCAATGCCGGAACAGCTAAGAGCACGGGTACAATTGACCCGCTCGGTGACAGGGAAAAGCGCTCGCATGGTAGAAGAATGGCAAAAAGTCAATTCCATTTTTGAAAAATCTGTCAGATTAATTAAAATACAGTGTAGTACAGGAGAGCTAATTAATATCCCCTCAGCCTCACTCTCCTCCTTATCTCCTCTAGCCCCTCCTTTGCCCAGTGCCAGGAACTGCTGCCTTTGCCTGATGAGAAAGTTAAGTGCTGGGTAACAGTGAGGTAAACTGACATAAGCAATTAGAGTCCATTTCTAGAACAAATGGAAACCAACTGGCTATTAATGCTGTCATTTTTAATCCTCTTAAGTTATTTGATTAAAATAAAAACACAAAAGCCCCCAAATGAGAACACTTTATGGCACGATGGGTCTTTAAGCATTGCCTAATTTTTTTTATATTGCCCCAAACAAAAGCAGTTCCTGGGCCTCAAATGAAGACATTTGTAGGAATTACCGAAGCTGTGACACCAAATTACCTGAGCGATTACACGGGGACATTTGACTGGCTCTCCTGTCAACATGTAGGGAGCATCTACGATTGTTATTAGCCATTCTTGATTGGCTAAGACAGCCCTGTTTCCCAGGGGCAAACTTTTAGGATGAAAAATAAAATGTAATCAGAGGGGACCCAGAGAAGACAGAAGCCAAAGGATTCCGAAATGGACTACCGTGGGTGGGATTGTTTGGGGTCTACATGTAGTCTGTCAAATCATATGTCTGCAGCAATTATTTTGATAAATGTGCCACTCGGCTGAGTCTTACTACTTGTATTATTCGATTTGCTAACAGGAGCACGAGTCTCTATTTGGCTTTGGTGCTAATGCGGATAAAAAAGAGAAGCATGTGTCTTTGCAGTCACAAGGTCTGTTTGAGAAACTCTTCTAAGGTTTGCCATGGTTCCTCCCACCAGTCCTAAGATGTCAGCTCTTGATCTATGAAAAGTGATCTTTAACTCTCCAGCAACTAGTTGCTATCTTTTTGTTTTTGCTAAAAGAACAACCTGGTGGTGACCTTCACCAGGGTAAAGCAACTTTATTAGCATGGTGACACTGATTCACAGGAGTCATCATCATCATCATCATCATCATCACCTTGGACTTGTCTTCATTACTTTTCTGTTGATGTGATGAAGGATGACCAAGACAACTTGTGGAAGAGTTAGTTTGGTTTCTGGTTGAAGAAGTTTAGAGTCTATAAGGACAGAGACATCGTGGAGGTCATGGCAGCCTGGAGCAGAAGGTTGGCAGTGCACATCCTCAACAGGAGATCCAAGCTTGTTCCTGTGACACACTTCCTTCAACACAGCTATACCTTCTAAACCTTCCCAAGTACTGTCACCAACTCGGGGCCAAGTGTCCAAGTACTTGAGCCTGTGGGGGACATTTCTCATCTAAGCCACCACAGTGACTTACCAACAGGAAGAAGTAAGTTTACCTTGGTGACCTTAGTCAATAGGCAATATATACACCATGTTCGTGACCTTGACCAGTAGATAGCATCTTTTTGTGTTGTGTTGATACTCAACAAAGTGAAGCATGGTCACCATGGTGGCCTTCACCAATATGCAAAGTACTATCACAGTGACCTCTAACAGTTGCAGCATCTTCAGCAAGCACAGAAGAGGAAGCCATTTAAAATCATAGCCGTTTTCAGCCAGCAAATTAAAACAAAAACTGTAAGGTATTTTCTTTTTCCAGTTGGTAGAGACAATTTACATTTTAAAAGTTCCAGTTAAGATTTAGTGGGCGATGAGGGAGGGGCGACAAAACGGGATTTGCCAGCAGTGGAGACTGATCCAAGCATTATTGGGTCAGTGGGACCATAGGACTGTCTGCTCCCTGCCCAGGGAGGGAATGGGGAATTGTGGAGAAGAAAAAATGACCTGATGTGGCAGGAGGGGGAAGGGACCTTGAATAAGGATATACAGGGATGGAAAAAAAAATTCAGAGGGAAAGCTCAACACAAAGTAAATATATGTGTAGCAATCTTATTTGCATTATCACCCTTGATAAGTCATGCTTATGATTTTTATCTTCTTTATAGTTATTGTTAACTTATTAGCATTAAATTCATTTTACTGTTTTTCTTGATAAATACAAAATAAATAAAGAAGAAGAAGAAAAAAAGAAAGTGCTCACAAAAAAAAAAAAAAAAAAGATTTAGTGGGCGAGAATAAGGAACTGACCAAATTGAAAACAGACAAGGAAGTTAAACCATCAAATAAATATGAAAGCAAAGTGTGGAACTTTGCTGTGGCCTGGAATGATCTAGGTTCTTCCATGATGCGAACATGTTTTTTTCTCAAATGCCTTGCATGATACAGAATTTTGTATAGTCTGTGTTAAGTAAGTTCTTGAATAGGATTTTTAATCTAAATATAGTTAAGTTTGCTAAATATAGAAAGCCCCCAAACAGGAACATCTTTAAATGCAAGGCTCTACTAGTTTCTTGACAAAAGAGCACTCAGGGACAGCACGGAGGGCCTGCTGAGCAATAAGAGTTCCTTACTTAGATGGCAGCTCCCTGAGGAGCAAAGTGGCTCCTAAACCAGAGGAGGTAGGTGCACACAGTGAGAGTACCTGGAAGCCAGCAAAATGCAAGCCTTAGTCCCAGTAATTTAAAGCTGGAACTTCAGATAGGGACAGAAAAGGTGCTCACTGCTGTCTGTTGTGGGCTGTTATTTATAAACTATGTGTCCTGAATCAAGGTACTAAAACTAGCATTTCAGTATACCTCCCAGTAAAATGGGCATAATAATGAGAGCTTGGAGGCAGTGCTATTAAAAGCATCAATTGAATTACTGGTTGGGAACCACTTAGATTGGAGCAGCTGAAGGTGTAGGCACTTGCTAGCGATAACAAATGTGGTAAAGGCTCAGATGGGGGTGGGGGCAGCCAGTGTCAGGGGCAGATTGACTGAAAGTCCAGCAACAGTTTGCTTGGCCAGTTGATCAGTGTAGTTGTAGAAGCAGTTAGAGCCTCAGCTTAGATGCCTTCATTGCTGGGTTGCTCTATACAGGTCTATGTTCAGGCTAGTTTACCTTCACATCATCAGGACCCAGCAGGCCATCGGCACAAAGCAAACCTTCTCAAAGTGGTGTTGGGTGGGTGTTTCATAGCACTAAAATGCAAGGGTGAATCCTGATCCAGATTTCTTCACAGATCTGTCTTCACAATCCATGCTGGATACAACCTCTGTCCTTGTCTTGGACCCACTAGTTCTTGCCTGTGACTTTTCTTCTTGTTGTTTTTCCCCCCCCCCTTTAATCAGTTTTCTCCTTCCCACCTCTAATCAGCTGAAAACACTTTTTATCCTTACAGACCAATACTCCCCAGGCACCTTTCTGTGCTTGAACCTGCTGACCTGCGAAGTTGAGCTATAAGGACTTGAACTGCTGGACTATTTGTCTTGTTGTCTTTTTTCTAACTAGATCTGATTGCGTGTGTATTCCATGGTTCTGCCGTCACTGGGAGCTGAGTGGACATTAGCCCTGCTTCCTGAGAGTTGTTCTGGAGGATCCACTTGCTGATGAGTTCCACACCATCCTTTCATGCTGTTCTAGTAAGGCTCTGAGCAGACTGACAAAGGTGGATATGGGGTGGGGTGTGGGCTCCTCACAGTCCCAATGTATAGCATCTATGTCTCAGGGCGACCAGCCCTGGTTTTTAAAAGTAGAGAAATACCATTGCATTCACCATGACTGGGGCTCCAGTCTAGCCACAGAGGGTCTCATAGGCCCTCCAAAAAAGAACATCACATTTACAAGAAACTAAATAACTCTTGAGATATGTCAGGGTCAACTCTATATGCCAAAATCTGGGAAGTATTTGCTAGATAGTCACTGGTCACCATACAGAAGGACTCAGAGACCCTGGCTCTTCTCTAGGTACCCTTCTCCCAGTTACCTTCCAGGGTTTTGTTTCCACAAGCCCATGACCTCTGAGACACCCTCTTCATGCCCTGTCACCCCACCATTCTCAGCAACACCAACTTCACTTTTCTGCTTTGCCTAAGAGGTAGCAGAGTAGGTTTCTCATAGTGCCAACTTTTTAGCATTCTGTCAGATAATGTGAAGGATGTGAGGTCACATTCCCACAGTGTGTGGAGAAGAGCTGACAGCCTGCAGAATGTGAACCTATGGCAGAAGTTTGGGTTTGGGATGCTACACAGATGGAAACACTGCTTATGACCCTGGCTTTTCTAGCTGTAGATTGAGTGTGTATGTTTTTGCCAGTGAGATACAAGTGTCTCTGGGTAGAGTCTGGTGCTCTGGGCTCTCTGTGGCTTTATCTCTCCATCCGTTTTCTTGAGGGTGCTTTGCTCTTCTTCCAGAAACTCCTGCATTTAAATTAGCGATAATCTCATTTAACCTTTTCCCTCTTCAAGGGCAGAGGTAGTGACTTTGGCTTTACTTTTCATTTCCTGCAGGAGCTGATCTTGTTGGATGAGTTTGGAAGTGTCTAAATAGGCTTGGATTTGGGGGTGTTGAATGGAGGATCATCAGGCAGAGAGAAAACAAAGAAAGACACAAAAGCATTCCCAAGTCAAATTAAGTGCTTCATAAAAAGAGACTTGTAAAAGAGTCCCATGTTTTCAATGGAAAGAGAAGCTGTGGGCTAAAATATCATTCTAGTTGATATTTAATGAAAACTCAGAGGCAGATATTGGGGAAAGACTGGAATATCAGAGAGAGGAAACAGACCACAGTCAAATCTCACCCAGCCAGCTTCTCAGGGTAAAAGCCATCTACAAGAATCCTCAGCCTGACTCGTTTCTTCTACAGAATACTACAATGTTTGCCTACATCTGCCTTAAATATCTTCTTCGCCCAGTTGTTTCATTTCCAAGTTCAACTCTGCACCATAATCCTAGAGTTAGGGTTAAAGGTGTGAGCTACTACTGTTTGGTAATTAGGACTTGAACTCACAGAAATACAGTAAGACCTCTGTCTCCTGAGTGATGGGATTAAAGGCGTAGGTCACTACTCAGTCATTCCCATGCTGGGACTCTTACTCTCAATGCTTGATTGGGTGATTCTGTCTTCTGATATTCCAGGTTAATTTTATTAAATATAAAACATATCACAGCAGCTGGCTGCTTCTCCCAGCCAGCTGGGACACTTGGAGTGAGCTGTCTCCTATGGGGTGCACAAGGTAAGTAATATCCCAGACTGAGGTCTCATCTAAACCAGTGTCTCCGCTTTTCTGTTTTTGCAAAATAACATTTTGGTTTCTTTGTTTTTCTATGGAGACAATTAACAGTTAGTTCTTAGAGACAGTGTACAGTTAAAGCTCACAGGACAGGAGGCCTGTGTCACTCCAGAACTTATATCATCTTTGCAGACATGGTTCTCACCCTTAAAGGATATGTGAGGCTTTGCGGGACCAGAGAGAAGACTGTCCAGCCCAGTGCTTTATAGGGATGTTGACTTAATCTTAGTGTTTCTAGCAATTAAAGCAGTATATTTGGGTAGGGAATTTTAATTGAAGAAATATAAAATGTTCATTGGTATAATGTGCACATTAATTTAATATAATGTGAATAAGAAGTCACTGGAGACAGGGGCTGCAAACAGCCCCCGAAGGGCTATTGCTATGACGGGTGACAGAAGCAAAGCCTTGTTAACCCAGTGGAAGGGAGCTTCATGTTGCCGCTGCAAGAAGGCAGAGACAGCTGGGTGGCCAGCCAAGACCTCCTGTATCCCAGTTAAGGACAGTGTCCAGTCACAAACCAGTCAAGGCACAGCTAAAGTACCTCCAGGGATGGAAGAGGGAAGCAATTGTTTCTTACCTTACTCTAACACTGAAGGCAGAAAGGATTGATGGAAGATTCTGGTTATGTTGTCTGCACCATAGAAACCACCCAGAAATAATAAGTGAGATAATAAAGCTTTGTAGGGCAGTAAAGAGAAAAAGGCTCCATTCAGGAATGAAGGCAGTCTGCAATGACATGTAAGACGCGCACAGATGCACTGCCAGTTTGGTCAACACTGAAAGCAAAAATCAAGAGATTTACTACAAGGGAGTAATACCTAGAACTTGTTCTAGAAACATCTAAAAGCCATACTAGACTCTTAGAGCCCCAGCTATGTATGAGCCAGCAAAGGCTGGAAACCTTGAATTTCTTACTTCAGAGGATCATGTGACAAGGCTGTGGGATCCTTTCCACAGGTGTCAGATCAACAGGTATTAGCCACCACCCTCTGACACACCAAATATAGATAACTGTGGTTTTAGGTGAGCTCCTCCCCAGAGCTCATTTCCAGCCATGAAATCCTCTTTTCCTAGCAACATTGGCTTATTCCCATTTTCACATTCAAAGTTGCCAAAAATGAGACATTTAAATCAGTTTCAAGCCTTCTCAGCCGTGCATCAATCATATGTGTCTGCCAGAAAATAAATATAGTAATCAGTATGTTAACTTGGTGGGTGATTCAGAATGCCACAAAAACCCCAGGTTCCATTTTCCCGTGTTTTTTACAGGAGAGTCTGAGCTGATGCCTACAGGTCTCCTGATGACAGTTATTGGAACACTGTCCTTGTATTTGGGGGCTCAATGTGACCCCTGCTATGCCTGGTGTTAGAAGTGAGGTGATTCTGTCTTCCTGGTCTGAAAAGGGAGTGTCTGCATTTGACTCTGTCTTTGACAATCTGTCATTGTCCTGTTGCGGCCCACCATCTCCCAGCTCTACCCTTTCTTCCTGTGTACATATTGAACTTTATTCCATTCTTCATGGATTTTCACATACAAATATATCTTTAAAATGGGGGCATTCCTTCATTGCTTAGGGAAGACATGGATTACAACCTACTACCTGTCTCTCTAATCCTCACATATTCCACAGCATGGCATCCTCTGGTCACACAGGACTGGCCCCTGGGATTTCAGACACTGAAGGCAAGAAGTTCGAAAGCTATGTGATGTGTCACAGACAGCTTCATGGAGCATTCTGATGAGAGAGAGATGGGTGATGAGGGTGGGAACAAAAGTACTGGACAGTTCTGGTTCTGCAATGAACCTCTTATCCATCTTGTAAAAAAAAAAAAAACAACAACAAAAAAAAAACTGCTCAAGGGTGGCCACCTCTCCTCACCATTACTCAGTGTGCCCTGGCTGCTTCACAGGCTGAATACTGCCTCAGCCAGCCTTTTCCTTTACCTAGTACCTCAGCAACTGTGCATGTCTTCTTCTTTTCATTATTGAAATTAGGTAATTCTAGCAATATTTCTGGGTTTGGATAATGAGCTTCTTCCAGCCTCTTTCATCCCATGTCCTTCTGGTCTATGTAACCAGAAGACACTAAACAGAGTCCGTGTACAGCCATAATTCTCCCCGCTGCCCCTCTGAGTGCGAGCATGTAGGTTCTTACGTGGGCACTCAGTTCACACACTCAGTCCCGAAATCTTACTGGCTTCCTTGTATTGTCAACTGGATACACTCTAGAGCCACCTGTGAGGAGGGGAGCTCCATTGAAGAACTGCCTGGATCAGACTGGTCGTGAGATGCTAGTTTTTTAAATTTATTTTTATTTTCTGTGAATTGGTATTTTGCCTACATGTATAACTGTGTAAGGGTGTCAGATCTTGGAATTACAGACAGTTGTTAGCTGCCATGTGGATGCTGGGAATCGAACTCAGGTCCTCTGGAAGAGCAGTCAGTGCTCTTAACCGCTGAGCCGTCTCTCCAGCCCTGAGTTGCTATTTTCATTGTTGATTGATGTATAAAGGCCCAACCCCCACTGTGGGCTGTGCTATCTCTAGGCAAGGGTTCCTGGGCTGTATAAGAAAACTAGTTGACATGAGCTAGAGAGCAAACCAAGAAGCAATATTCCTTCATAGCTTCTGCATGAATCTCTTCCATGACTTCCCTCTAGGATGGACTATAATCTGGAAGCATAAATCAAATAATCTCTTTTCTCATCAAGTAACTTTTGGCTTGAGTATTTGATCACAGCTGCAGAAAAAAACGACAAGATAACTAGACTCATACAGGGCATATGCTATTGGCTAAGATTCTACTGGAAAGCATGGCTCCTGGGAGAAGGAACCAGGCTTTAGAGCGCCCTCTACAGGGTTCTGCTGCATACTACATGTCTTCGCTGGTCACTTGCCATCCCTTGAAGAGCTAGAAAACCACACTGGGCAAAGAAAGCTTTGCTGGAAGGGTTGGTCCTACCTCCTTCAGGGAGAAACACACTTTCCAATGGCAAGAAAGACAGGCCAGTGAGGGACCTGCGAAAACAAAAAGTGTTTGTTCAGATGGCAGGTGCTGTGGTCCTTGCTCTGCTGGGCACAGCTGAGGGTGCTTTGCAGTGAAAATGGGTCCCAGACACTGCTGAAGGAATAGATGGGCTGAGGCCATATCTGAAGATATCTTGTGGCAACGTGGCCTTATTTTCAAACACTTTCTGAAAGGTGACCTCTTAATCATGTAATGAGATTAATTTTCTCATTATTTGTTTTTAGTTTGTTTTTTTTCTTAAAGAAACTGGTAACATGATAAGGGCCCAGCCGTTACACATTCAGCTGGTATTCATGGAAACAGCAGCAATCATAACGAATTCGTTTGGTATTCATGCGACTGTCATATGCACTTGCATAAAGATACTTTTGTAATGCAGCCTTGCTTTGGCTGGACACCTCTGTATGACTTTAGCTATCCAGTCTGACTTGGCAGCCTCTGGAAGGGAGTTTCTCTCAGTATCTGTTGTGTTTGGGTCCCACTCTGTTAAGGTGCCCAGAAAGCATCTCATGCCTCACAGATTCACCCCTACTTAAATCATGCAAGGCCCAAGGCCGTCTGCCCCCCTCTCCTTACTCCAGCACCCGAGTTGGCTCATTGCGCATTGCACAGGCCCTAAGTATTGAATCATTGCATTGTTGGATACATACCAGGTATGCTTTCTATTGGGCATGCCCAAGCCATTTGGGGCACAAAAAGCAATGTGAATTCCTACACTTTTCCCTGAATGTGATTTCAACAACTCATCTTTGACAAGGATGTTCTGTAAGGATTCCTGGCATGTAGCAGCTACATGGTAAACCCAACATGGTGCTGGCAGAACATGCCAAGTATGGAGGGCATGCCCCTAGGCGTGGCTATGTAAATATGTGTCCACCTGTTCTCTTAAAAGGAGACACCACATGAAAGCCATTTTCTTTTCTCTTCTGCTTCTCTCTCTCTCATACTTGCTCGACAACTCCCCTGAATAAACTCGTGTGGCATCTGGTGGTGTGCATCTGATCTTACGTGAGAAAACAACACCTACCATTCAGGTATCTAGTTCACATGTCAACACCTATCATCATTGCCTTAATAAGGAGAATGAACAGCAATTACTAAATCCTGGAAATTCAACTTTTTTTGCTTGTTTTTTGAGATAGGGTCTTACCATTAGCCATAGCTGACCTGCAACTGACTGTAAATCAGACTATTATGGAGACTGCAAAGATCTGCCTGCCTCTGCTCCCATAGTGGGATTAAAGATATATGCCAATATGCCCTGCTAAAAATTAAAAACAAAGCTGCCTGTGTTGTGTATCTTGAGTGACACAAGGTTCACAGCCTCCATGTGTTTTCTGATGTGTGGCTCTTTTCACATTTACTGATATAATTAAAAGACTGGAAAATAAAAAAAAAAAAAGTGGTCTAAAGTCAGGTAAAGAAAAGTTTGAAGGTAACTGACAAGATACTCATGGCCTGTGGTAGGAAGAAATCATTCTTTGAATTGATTCTTTACGCTTCTCAACAATCCAGAACAAACAGTCATTGCCTGTCACTTCAGGACTGGCAAATGTGTGGCTCCTACAGTTGGAGATGCAGCTCAGGAGTCTAGTGTTTCCATAGTGGGCTCAGAGCCCTGGCTTCCACATCTAGCACCACATTCATGCCGTGTCGTGTCGCATGGCTATGATCTTACCACTTGGGAGGTGAGAGGCAAAAGGACCATAAGCTGGAGGTCATTCTCAGCTACAAGACAGCAGGAAATTCATGAAACTCTGAGGAAGAATGGAAGGAAAGAAAAGAGGGAGGAAGGAGGGAAGCTGGAAGGGAGGGAGGAAGAGGGTAGGAAAGCAGGAAACAAAAGGGAAAAGGTGATAAGAAATGGAAAGAGCATTTGGCTTGGTGGCACCAGAACTTTAGTCTCAAGTGCATCTTCTGGCTTGGAAAGAACGCCTGTTGGGTCTGCCTCACTTGGGCTCCAGAAAAAGATAAGCTCTGCATCTGATGAAGAAGGAAAGCAGGTCACTGTAGTGGCTGTCTTACCTTGTAAATCAGGAGAGACAAAACCCAGTAGTTTCCCCCACCTGCCCACCTCTACATTCCAGGGAGAAGTATGTCCTTAGAAGCTTTCATAAATACCCCAGAGTTAGTGAAAATGTAAATTCATTTCAGGATGTCTCTGTGAGACTCATATCTTGAGGCATCATCAGTAAAGCCACAATTCCGAGGCCCAGCAGTCCAGGAGAGTGGAATCCCGAAGCCAGGCCTGGGAAGGACTTCTAGAAGAGGCAGCAGTGGAAATTCCTGCTCTCCCCATCACCATAGTCTCCTATGCTTCCCCTCCCCTAATCAGATGCGTTACCACATATCTAGTTTAATTACCATATCAGATCGAAATTCACTTTTACTGATACAATTAAAAGACTGGAAAATAGCATATTACAAGAGGCTTGGAGTCAGATGAACAAAAATTTGTAGATAATTGACATGATACTCACACCCTCTGATAGAAAAATTGATTATTTGAATTGTCTCAAGGGGCGTTTCTTTGTTTGCTTCTTCCACGAAGCCCCTCCACCCCCATCGCCGGCAGCCAAGGGACGGGCAGCAGTTGCTGCTACATTATCCTGTCTGAAGCTCAGCAAGAATCAGCTTGGTGACTATTTAGGTTCCAGGCTTGTGCCCAATGCCCCCAGTCTCCTTGGCATTATTTCCTATTCTCTGGCAGACATGGCTGCTCTTGGGAAACTCCACTCTGATTAAATTGTAACAAGTCCATTACACAGATTGTACTCAGTACGCAGACTTCAGCACCGTAGTCTATTTGCCCTTCACCATAGCTATTGGGTGACATCTAGGTTTTTTTTTTTTATGTCTTTATGAATTAAGTCTCTTCTCTATCCGTACATTCCAATGAAAAGCTGTTCAAATATATACTAGATATCTTTACATGACACTCAAATGGACCATCTCTCCACCAGGTGAATATGTTATTAATTTCTTCACAAAATATCTGAACAAGATTTTTCAATTAATTTTTTTTCTGTTGTGTTTGCCTCCACCTGACACCACAGATGTGATGTTGTCTTTTTCACAGCTGGAGACCAACTAAAACAGCCTCTGGGATAATTTGAATATGTCAAGGACTAGAAATGTGGCATTTAAAGTCTGAGAATTCCTAGATTTGGGCGGGAGCCTTGCCCTTTCTTGAGGCTCCTTTCCTAGCTCACTCAGACAACCCTGAATTTTCCTGACCCTACCCTATTAGTGCTCCAGTGAGCAGGTTGGAAAACAAGCCTATGTTCCTTCTGTGGCTAATACTTTCATTGATGGGATCTTGACCTTTACCAGCCAGCCTTCTCATGCCACACAGCCTCGATCACACCCTACCTGAATGGCATGTCCTAATGCTTTATGGTCACTCTAGTGTGTGCACATACATGATGAACATATGAAGGACCAGCACTGATATTTCCTTTCTATCACTGGGCTAGAGACAAGAGCATAACCTATGCATTTACCTATTGCATCTGCAAAACCTTACCCCTTAGTAAGGAAACAAATCCCCTCTGTACCTTCCGAAGGCTGGCAGAGCTGGTAGCCTGAACTTAACATCTTCAGAAATGAAGTTTAGTCCAGGGTGCAACTTCTTCAGCTTTTGTGGCCTTGTGTGAAGAGACCTGATTCTGAAGGTCCTGGAAAAGCTGGCAATAGTAAGTTTTCCTATATGTGCAACAAACAAAAATTAATTTCAAGTCAAATGCATTGTGAACCTAAAGTGTTTGCGCAAAACTCAGTAGGGTTGCCTTGTGCAATTTCACTGCAGTCCTGCTGGTTCTGAACACACAACATGCCCACTGTGCACTGTATAGACCACATGATGCCAACAAATGCTTTCTGAAACACTGTAGCTCAGACTTGAGACTATTCTTTGTTAGGAACTGCAGTTTTGGCTGTACATATACAGCACTCTGTTCTTATGTAAATCATTGAAAACATTGATGTTTGACATTATCATGTAGATGTCAAATTCACGTATGCTTGGACTGTGTTGTGTTAGAATGTTTTATTTTAGAATTTGCTGTTTGAGGGAATAGGAGTTGACTCAGAATTTAAGAGAACTGAACTCTCTTCCAGAGGACCTGGGTTCAATTCCCAGCATCCATAGGATTGTTCACTACCTTCTTTAATCCCAGTATCAGTACCAGGGGATCCAGTGCCTTCTTCTAGTCTTATGGACAAGAGGAACATGTGTCATAGTGATACATGTACATTTTTTTAAAACTTGTTTGAGTTGAGTTACTGACTTAAGATTTTTTTTTTTTTTTTTAAAAAAAAGACCATTCAATAACTTTTGGTGTGGGATTAAGACAGAATTGCTTAAATGGCCCCAGACATTCCTCTGCCATTTTGTATTATATATTTATGCAAAATAGTGTTTTGGCACTGATTATTGTAAAATCAAAATACCAGTCAACTCTGAAAAACCCTGAAGATGCTCATCGTCCTGCAGGATCAAATATTCAACCAGGATTGAATTATTTATGTAAAGTAAACAAGCACATCATCTCATTAGCATGCAAATTAGCTTTCATCTTTAATAAGTGCTAAAAATTATGTGTGTGCCAAAGAATTATTTTAAAATAAATTTCTTTATGATTTACAACCAATAAAGGTTTGATGCCTGTATCTATTTTATATGCTTTTCTACTCAGAGTCACAAGGTTTCTTTCTAGTGAAAAGGGATCATGACAGAAAAGCTTAAGAATGTCTGTGTCAACAGCTGGCAGTGCTGACCCAGCGTGGCTTAGCCAACACAGGAAACCTTCTCTTTCAAGTTGTTCTTTGAAGACTCATGGGCAGGTCCAGGCGTGGTGGTCTCTAATGGAGTCTGTTCAGCTGTACTGGAGATATCAGTGAAGTGTGAGAAGTGATGAGGCCTTTCTCATCTGTGGTTGGTTTAGAGTTCTGCCTTCCTTGCATCTCTAAGAAGGTTTTCTCTTCACACTTTGGGTGATGTAGTCAATTAAAATAATGCATCTGCTCTTAGCAACAGCCCCAATTATTCATTTATTTACTCAAGCATTGAAGAAATGGTCCCAAAGCTTTTTATAGAAAGTTCTAGCAATTCTGTGGAAGAGAAAACTACATGCTTCCTTCAGCCCTCCGATTGTCATTGGCCATAAGGTAAATGAAAGTCACAGGGTTGTTTGCATCTGGTATCAGGCTTCCATTTTCCACAGTTGAGTGATGCTCATGTACCAGCCTCAGAAGTGGTGTAGCATGGACTTCAGCTTTCCAAATGATTTAGTTTGTATCTTGTTATTGTTTAAAATGGTGAATCTGATCCCAGAATAACCATTATTGCAAGAAGCACTGTGGTGATATATTTTATGTTTAATAAAATAAGTCAGGAATATCAGAGGACAGAATCATCCACAGTCAAGCACAGAGGGTTACAGAGTGGTAACTCACATCTTTAAGCCCAGCATGGGAAAGACCGACCTACGTCTTTAATCCCATAACTCTAGAGACAGAGATCTTTCTGTGTTTCTGTGATTTCAAGGCCTAACTATCAAATAGTAGTGGTTCACACCTTTAATCTTAACTCTAGACTCTGATGCAGAGTTGAACCCAGAAGGGAAACAATTGGGCAAAGAAGGTATTTAAGGCAGGCATAGAAAGACAGAGAATTATTCTGTAGAAGTGACAAGGAGCCAAGCTGAGAAATCTGGAAGTTGGCTGGTGAGAATTGACTGTGGTCTCTTTCCTCTCTCTGACAGAAGACGTGGGTCTGAGACTGAGATTAGGAAGCCCAGTGTGGCTCCCTTTCTGTACATTAAGAATTTATTTTAAAGCTTTTTCAGGTCGATCTGGATCAATGTTTCACATTGGGGACCATTTGTAGTAAAAAGTTTCTGACTCAGACTAGCCTTGAGATCCAGACAAGCAGTCCCAAATAATCACACAAAGTCTTATATTAATTGCATGCTGTTTGACATATGGCTCAGGCATATTGCTAGATAGCTCTTGCATCATAACCCATTTCTATTAATCTACATCTTACCATGTGGTTTGTGGCTTACCTGTACTTTTACATCTTGCTTTCTGGGCAGCAGCTTGGAGTGTCTCCTCCTGACTCTACCCTTCTTCCCCTGTATATTTGTTCAGGTTTCCTGTCTGCTTATAAGATGCTCTGCTATAGCCCAAAACAGTTCCTTTATTATCCAGTGGTATTCAAAGCATACACAAAGACATCACCCAGCCAACCTCCCCACCCAGTCCATCTGGGGAAAGAGCTGTAGTGTTCTGTCTGTCTGTCTCCTATCTCCAGGAAGCTGCTATAAAGTCATTTTCCTCATTGGAATATTGCTAAGTGTCATTGGATGGGATGGAGGAGCCTTCTGAGGAAGCCCATGTCTGGGATGGGTCCTGATGTCTGTGGTCTTTCCCAGCACAGGTTTCCTCTGGTTTGCTAGTTTTCTACTTTAGGAAGTAAGATAAATGATTTATTTCTCCAGGTTCTTCTTGGTCAGTAATGCTACATGGTTTTTCTACCACCAGAGTAGGGCATAAACATACCATGTTCTTCTTCCTAACTACCCTCCAGGTTAAACTTACCACAAGCTACAGTTTACTGTCTTACAATCTTGTTTCCCCCATTTTTACTGAGAATAATTTTTTCTTATGTTCACATAGTAACCTGATTATGCTTTCTCCTCCCTCTACTCCCAACTCCTTCCCATTTCTCCTCCCAACTGGATCCACTCCCTTTCTGTCTCTTATTAGAAAACAAAGAGGCTTCCAAGGAATAATAATAAAATAATATAAATTAAAAGCTAAAACATCAAAATTAAATAAAACAGAAGAAAAAGAGTCCAAGAGAAGGCACAAGAAACAGAGACCCACACTCAGGAATTTCACAAAGTTACTAAACTGGAAGTCATATTACAAATGCAAAAGACCTGTAGGGTAAAAAGAGAGATGAGAAAATATGTAAGTAAAATAAAATAAAAATAATATTATTTTTAAAAATGGAAAAGCCCTGACATGACATTATGGGACACAGAACCTCCAAAGATGCCATTGTGTTTATCTTCTGTAGTCTGCACTGCTGGGCATGCAGCTTTAGACTGCTTTAGAACATACCACGCTGAGCATGCAGCTTTAAACTGTGCTGTAGATCGTGCTGGGCATGCTGGGCATGCAGCTTTAACCAGAAGAGTAGTTTGTTTCCTTGTAAGAAACTAAATTTTCATTTGCAAGTGATTATCAATTGGAGATTGCTTCTGGGTTAGAGATGGAAGCTTATGTCTACTTCTCCTTCTGGCTCAGACCTACACAGGCCCAGTGTATGCTACCTGGGTCCTTGTTTGTTCGTATGTGCACCAATCATATTGATTTAGAGAGTCTTTCTTTATGATGTCTCTCATCCCCTCCGGATCTTACACTCTTCCTGTCTTCTACAGAGCTCCTTGAACCCTGGAATGAGAGATTTCATGAAGAAATCCCACTTAGAGACACGTGTTCCAAAGTCTGTCTCTCTCTACATAATGTTTCACTTTCAGTCTATGTATTTGTTCCCATCTGCTGCAGGAGGAAGCTTTTCTGATGATGGCTGAGCAAGTCACTGATCTAACAGTGTAGCAGAATGGCATTAGGGTTCTTTTTACTGGTAGGTTTTGTTTGTTTTGTTTTGTTTGAACAGTAAAGTATTAGTTTTTCCCTGGGCCTCTGGACTATCTAGTCTCTGATTCTTGATCATTCAAGTAGTGTTGGGTATGATTTCATTTTATGGAGTGGGCCTTTAATAAAATCGGTTACTAGCTGGTTACCTCCCAAAGTATTGTGCTATTATCACCACTGTAAATCAAAGGGTTTGTGGCTGGGTTGGTGTTTGTGTTTCCTCTTAGGTATCTGTAGAGTACATTTCTGTACAAAATAGCTAGCATGTAGGTGGGAAGACCCTATGTAGGTCCCAGTTTATTTCTCTGTGTTCAATGAATTATGTAGGTGTTGTCTTCAGCAATGGAGCTTTGGGGCTTTGCTGTCAATTTGTAGAGAACAACCTATTGTCCTAGTCTTGGCAAGAGTTTGGGTTGTTTGGGGATTCCCATGGGACCAACAACACTATTGATGTAACCCAGTCCCAGTTTCAGAAGCTTTACTTGGTGACAAGAGATGCCAGGAGAGACAAAGAAAAGAAGTTGAAATGCTGCTGAGAAAAGGTACCAAGCCAAATGGCTGAACAAGATAAGAATTATGGGTTAGTGTAAGGGTAAAGAGGTAGCAAGTTATATGCCTGGGCCCTAGGCTGATCAGCATAAAATTAATGTTTGTGTGTCACTGCGGGACTGTGGGTCTGCAGAACTGCAGGCCAGAACTTCAGGGCTAGGCCCAAAGTACAGGCTAGAAACATAATAACAATTCTCCTAGTCTGGTCATCCCTCCTATATTTTCTGCCTAGCTACTGACTAATCAGCACTTTATTATACCAGTTCAAGTGACAAATCTTTACAGTGTACAAGAACATTATTCCACAGCATGCCTCTTCAGTCTTGATCTTTCTTTTTCAGTGCTGTCCCACCCATCCACAACTATCGATTCTATTTCTCTTTCTTAAAAGGATCTATCTGTTCCCAATAGCCCTCACTCTATGCCTAACTTCCATGGTTCTATGAACTATAGCTTGGATATTAACTTAACAGCTACTATCCATGTTTAAGCAAATATATACCATAGTTGTGTTTCTGGGTTTGGGTTACTTCATTAAAGATATTTTTTTTCTAGTTCCACCCATTTACCTGTGAATTTCATAGTTTTATTGTGTAAATGAAACATATTTCATTTATCTATTTTTTTTCTTGGTTGAATAACATCTAAGCTGTTTCCAATTTCTGGCTATTAAACATAGAGCAGCAAAAATCATGGTTGGAAGCGTGTCTCTGTGGCAGATGAAGCATCCTCTGGGTAAATGCTCAAGAGTGGTATAACTGGATCTTGAAAGAGATCAATTTCCATCTTCCTGAGGAACAGCCACACTGATTTCCATAGTGTCTTTGCAAGTTGGTATTCCCACGAACAATGGGTGAGTGTTTCACTTGCTTCACATTCTTGTCAACATGAGGTGTTACTTCTATTATTGATCTTAGTCATTCTGATAGGTGTAAGAAGAAATCTCAAAGTAGTTTTTATTTGCATTTCTCTGATGGCTAAGGATGCTAAAGATTTCTTTAATGTTTCTCAGCCATTTGCGTTTTCCTTATTAAAATTTTCTATTTAGATCCATAACCCATTTTTAATAGAGTTATTTGACTTTTTATATCTAATTTCTTAAGTTTTTTATATATTTTGAATATTAGACCTCTATCAAATGTTTAGTTTGTAAATATCTTTTTCCATTCTATAGGCTTCCACTTGTCCTTTGCTGTACGAAAGCCATGAGATCCTGTTGATTAATTGTAGATCTTGGTGCCTGCTATCAGTATTCTATTCATGAAGTCTTCTTCTGTGCCAGTAAGTTCAAGGATGTCCCCATTTTGTGCAGGGTGATAAGTATGGATCAATTTTTATTCTTCTACATGCAGCCATCCAGTTTGACCAGCATATTTGTTGAAGATCTACCTTTTTTCCCCAGCATATGTTTCTGGCTTCTCTATCAAAAGTCAGGACAAAAGGTGTACTGGTTTTTGTCTGGGTCTTCAATTCAGTCTCATTAACTAGCATGTCTATTTTGTCCCTATGCTGTTTTTATTACTATGGCTGTGTTTAGTACAACTTGAAATTGGAGGTGGTGATACCTTCAGAAGTTCTTTTATAGTTCAGGATTATTTTAACTATCTGTTTTTTTTCTTTTTTTGTATTTTCATATAAAGTTGAAGATTATCATTTTGAAATCTGTAAAGAATTGTTTTGGAATTTTAATGGGGATTTCATGGAATCTGTTGATTGCTTTTGGTAAGGCAGTTTTTTAACTATGTTAATTCTATGTATCAATGAGCTTGGGAGATCTTTCCATCTTTAATTTGAAGAGTATTAGCATTAACTCTTCCTTGAAGGTCTGGTAGAATTTTGCACTAAAACTATCTGGTCCTGGGAATTATTTTATTTTATTTTATTCTTGGGGTAGGAAGAGGTTGAAAGACTTTAAATTATCACTTCTGTTTTGCTAATGATTATAGGTCTGTTTTAAAAATTGCTAATCTGTTCTTAGTATAACTTTAGTAAGTAGTATTTATGTAGAAAATCTATCTGCATCTTTTTGGTTTTCCAATTTTTTGCTGTCTTCAAATCACTTAACAGCAAATTACTCCTTTGAAAATATCTATTATTGAAAGCATAACTATGAATGGCCAAACTTCCTGAAAACCCTGTTTTTCTTCTAGTGTTTTTATTGTTGCCCTTCCTACTAGAATCCTGGCTTTATTTTTGTCTGCTTGATGTCAATTGCTTTGCCTACCTATGTGGGAAGTTACTCTCACTGGCAGCTCAGCAATGCAAGTCCTGGATGTGCAGGAAGTCTCTGAGAGGGCTCTTGTGTAATACAAAGAATCTGTGTTAGATACTCTGCTGTTACTGTGATAAACACCATTACCAAGGCAACTTAAAGAAGAGTTTACAGTGGGTTATGCTTCCTGGGGGTTATGTCTGACAGAGCAGGAAGCCCAAGTGTTCAAACCGCAACAGAAAGCACCTGGAACAAACTGTGAGTCTTCATAGTCTCAAAGCCTGCCTCCAATGACGTACTTCATCCAGTAACTCTGCATCACCTAAACCCCCCCAAACCACACCACCAACTAGGAATCATCTGTGCAAACGTATAAGCCAACAAAGACATTCTCATTCAAACCACCACAGACACCAAGCTGCACTCAGACACAAGTGAACATTCAGCTGGGCCTCTGGTATGACTGGAGCTCTGGTCAGGATTGTGTCCACTCCCCTCCTCCCCCCCCTGCTTTTCCTCTTAACTCTATATGAATGCTAAGATCTCCTTTGTCGCAACCATTCTTGGAAAGTAAGACTGGAGTGGAAGTTTAAAAATAATAAAACAATGGTGTGCCTCAGTCTCCCCACCTAAGACGCACCAGCGAAGCCTGGAATGTCACAGTTGCCTCTCTGTCTCCTACCAAGATTCTTGACTCTGAAGGAGTCATACCACGAGGCAATGTTTTAAGTGTCTTAAGATTTCAGTTGCTGTGTTAAAACATTAAACATTATGATCAAAATTTACTTGGAGAAGAAAGGGTTGCTGTTTGTTTGCTTATTTTTCCTCTTGTACCTGGTCTATCATCTGAGGAAATCAAGGCAGGAACATGGAGGCAGGAACTGCAGCAGAGGATGTGGAAGAATGCTGCTTACTGGCTTGATCCTCATGACTGTTTTAGCCTACTATATTATAGCACCTAGGACCACTAGCCCAGAGGTTACAGCATCCACAGCAAGATGGTCCCTTCCACATCAATCACCAATCATGAAAATGCCCCATAAGCTTGCTCACAGGCCAGAATGGGGAGGGAATTTTCTCAGCTGGGGTTTCTTCCTTTAAACTGCCTCTTCCCTCTCTGTTAGACAACAGTGAAAACTCACCAGCTCAGCAAGCAATTCCACACTCAACAAGAAGAAGGCCATTGTTCTAGACAAAGACGCTCTGTCATCAGATCTTTGGCATTTGACTTGACTTTTTGAGTGAGACGTTATTTCTCCAGACAAGAAAGGTGTTTCTCATTTCCATTCATGATGCAGTAAATCAGAAAAATCACAGGGAAAGGTTTGCACTAAATAACAAGATGAGAAAGAAAATCCCCAAGCACTTAGCACAGCTCCCTTTCACATTGACTGTGAGTCTGTGGAAAGGAGGGATCCCCCAGGCTCAGAGGCCTTTCTGCTCAGGAGTTAAAAACTGCTCAGCTCAATGAGAATCTGAACCTCAACCAAAGCTACAGTCCCCGATGCTGAAACTGAGCTTAGGTTCTGGCCATCAAAAGCTGTTAAAGGAGATATCTAGGTGTATCCTCTACATCCACTCTTGTCAGACAGAAGCGGCCGCTTGCTCCCAGGCTACCTTATGACAGGGAGCCATAAGCAACTAACTGCAGGATGTTAATATCAGCAGCCTGACAGCAGGCATCCTTCAGAGTACAAAGAACTGTGCCTCTAATTTTCAAAGGGGACATTTTACTAAGATATGCTGAATTAGGTGTAATCTTCCCACACATAGCCAAATCACAACATTTGTTCTCAAATTTTAATCAGCTATTCAACGGGGCTTGTTTTCTTTTTTATACTTGAGTATCCATTTTCATATTTATTGTATACATGTGAGCATACAGCACATGTATGGTGTCAGAGAACAACTCCATCTTCCCTTACTGACACAGGCTCTTTCTTTGTTCTCTTGCTATGACACTTACTTGAAGCTAACAGGCTCACACACAGACTTCTGGGTGTGTCACCCACCCTTGCCTCTCCTTGTTCTGTAGAAATGCTGAGATTACTTACCTAAAACATTGCATTGAGCTTTTTACATGGAATCCAGGAATTGAACTTGAATCATCAGACTTGGGCAGCAATATTATTTTGCCCACTTAGTCTGCTCCCCAGCCCTGGGTGGCTTTCTTCTAAACATGGCTTCCTGTGATGACATCCATATCTCATCTTTCTCTACAGTGGTTTATGTTGCCTGTATTCTGCCTCCAGGCTGCCTGCTTTGGTCTCACCTTCTGAACAGGTTGACATGCTGAGTCACTGCGTGCTATGGAAATGGGCCCGGTCGTTTTTGTTTGAAAGCTTTTCTTTTAAAGGTTCCCACGACAACACCATCATCTTATTTAGAGACACTAATATGTCTCAAGTATACCAGAAAGAAAAGGCACATTCAAGTTCCCACAGCCACAGGACATGATTGGGTAAGCTGCTGCCCATCTGTGAACCTGAGCTGGGTCCGTTTTGATTGATCATTTGGAATAATTATACTTATCTGAAACCCTCATGTTGGTGTTCTTTTCTTTTTACCCTCATAACATGTTTTGAAGAGAATAATAAATTTTTCCCCTTAGGAATCTGTAGCAGCCATTACCTAAGCTGGCCCCAGGTTCCACAGGCCTGTGAGGCTGGGGTAGCCTCATCACTGTGGAGACCCGGAGATTTTCACAGCTCCAGTTGCCAGCTTCAGCCAGCACAGATCCAGTTCGTGTTTTCTGCTCTTGTGAGAGCTATGCTCTCTTCTCCTCCATTATTGTTGCTGTAATTAGACAAATGATCTGCTCCACTGTCACTTCTAGTCAAAGGTGTCATCTGAAATTAAAAATTCATGTAAAATCCAGAGAATCAACTTGGAAGCAGACAGCAGAGACCTGACCAGATTTCACAATGTTTTACTTAACCCTTTTCTTAGCTCCTGGCTCAGATTGAGGTTGGGACAGTACATAGCCCATTGTTGGTGTCACTAACCTGCCACCAGAAGACATCTGCATCATCTCTAGAACTACCATAACAAAAGAACCATGGACTAGGGGATTAGCAACCCTTTGTCTGGTCACCCTTGGGGACCTCAGTCTCAGAGCAAGGCACTGACAGTGGTAGCCTCCTCTCCTGAACTACAAATGTCTCTGCCCCCTTTGAGCCTCTTTCTACAATGACACCAGTCATCTTGGATTAAGCCCAACCCTGTGACTGTAACATTGTCATGCCTCCATTGCCTCTTTAAAAATGCCTTCTCTATATGCAGAAACACCCTGAGGTACTGGGGTAAGGTTTCAGTCTGTGAACTCTAAGAAAATAAAATGTGTTCCACTACATGCTCACACATCCTCTAAGCAGAACAAAAGAGTGCACGGGAAGTGCCAGTTAACAACAGAATTCCTCCTTCCTTCTGAGGATTCTGCCCTAGGATATGAGTCTATAGAAAGTAGCTGCACAGAAGAGGGAAAAAACAGCCTGATCTTTTCATGGGCACCTTCAATACTGGGACTGTAAGAGCAGGCTGATGAATCTATTCTCTCAGGTTTCAAAATATTAAGAATGAGTTCAGGAACAAGATGGGGAATCAATACTATTTTGTATTATTTTTAATATTAAAACATCGTAAGTGGTATGGTGCCAAATTGGCCTTTTTATGTCATTGGCCTGCACTTCTGTGTATTTTATGTGTGCAGAGCGGTATGACCATTACTACAATCAGGACAGCCACACCACCCCAAACAGTCCCCTCTGATGCTCTGTGCCCATCCCTGAAACTTTGGCAAGCACTGATAGTTGCTTATCATCATAATTTAGTTTGAGAATGTCTCATAGATGAAGACATATAATGTGTATGACTAGTGTCCTGGAAATTAGTCCTTTTTAGGAGAACAGAAGATTCATTCCCATTCATGACTAAGCACCGCCCATTGTGCTGAGAGGCCTGACCCTTCATCTTTTCACTCACTAAGAGGTTGTGTCTGTTAGGATACAAGATAAAACTGCTTCCATTACCCATACACATAAACTTTGGTATGAAAGTACATTCTCATTTCATTTGGGATACCTGATGCCCAGTTCCTAAGAAACTGTCTCCTTTCCTACAGGGGTTGGTCATGTTTTATTTACTCCCATCAACAAGAGTTGCAGCTTCTTTACATCACAACAGCCCTTGGTTTTGCCCACACTCTTGTCTGTGCTTGCTTCTTCCATTCTGATAACAGTGACATTGGTGTTCTGGTCCACAGCTCCTTGATGCCAGTGGATATTGAACTGCTGATATCTTCATGGGCTTACTGGCCATCCCCATAGTCTCCCTAACAGAATGTGGGCTCAACTTATTTGCCCATTTTTTAAAGGATTTTTTTAAAGATTTGTTTATTTCATGTGTGTCAATTTTGCCAGCAGTTGCAATGTTCTGTACCTGGTGTCTGCAGAGATCAAAGAGTATAGGGCCTTAGGGCCTTAAGGCCTGAGTCACACAGATGCTTTTGAGCCACTGTGAGGTTGATGGGAACTGAACCAGGCTCATTTACAAGATCCACAAGTACTCTCAAGCATGGAGCTAGGTCTCCAACCCCATTTGCTATCTTTTAATTGCTTTGGTCTGTTCCTTGTCATGGACATAGGGGCCTCCTACACATTCTGCACACAATCCTTCTTTCTGTTATGTGAGTGGCAGACACTTTTCCCCCTACCCCTTGTCTTTCTAGAATTTTGTTTAAAGTCTTTTGCCCAAACTAAAGCCAGAGATAATGTTCATAATTACGTTTTTCTCTTTTCTGAACACCTTCCATTTTAATTCTCGTATTTGAAATGACCATGTATTCTGAATAGTATTTGTGGAAAGTCAGAGATAGGCAATGGAATAATCCTCTTGTCTGTGAACACATTTGTTGAAAAGATTTCCTTGGCACCAGGTCAAACATCAATTGATGATATTTTGTTTCATCTGTTTCTAGCCTCTCCATTTTTCCACCAATGAACACATCTTTCATGTCATAAAACTGAATAAATTTTTTTTGATTCCTGTAACTTTATATAAAGTTTTAGAATTGGGTCTAGTTAGCTCTTTGGCTTTTTTTTCCAGTCGTTTTAGCTCTTTTGATCTCTTTTTCTTTCTATACTGTTTACAGTCTGTTCACTGATGCCTCCTAATATCTTGCTGAAGTTTTAATGGAAATTGTGAATCTTTTAGGTCACGGAGGTGGGATAGTCATGACCAGAGTGTCCAGTCTTCCCTGCATACACAAGTATGTGCCCATAGTTTATACCTCTTCAGCCTCTATCATCAGGATATTGTAGCTTTCCTTACATGGTCTTTTATATGTTTTACTATAGTTACACTTAAACATTTTGGGGGCACTAATACAATAGTTAAAATACTAGTGTTCAGTTAATAATTGCTAGTGAAAAAATATGATTGATAAGGAAATGAGAAGATCTTAAGGAGTGAGGATAATACATGTGACAGGCGAGCAGAAGGACCATCTGAGGTAAGGGAAGGAGAATTGGTCTAAAGGAAAAGAGGGTGTGGAAGGGCTTTAGACAACGGAGGGAAATGAACACAAATTCTAATGGGGAGTAGCCATTAAAATACCACAATGAATTACATTACTTTTCTGCTAACTTCAAAAATTAAAAAATAAATCCATATAGGTTGCCCTGGATCATCTGATTATGCTGCTGTTTAATCTGACCATTTTCTGTAGATTTTTGTGAGGTTTTTCATATAGCAATTAAGTCTTCATCAGGTAAGAATAGCTGCATTTATTCTTCTTGTCAACATGGCTTTTAATTTATTTTTCTTGTGACACTGATTGAATCTTTACCTTTATATGTTGTGATTTTCTATTTTCTTAATATATGGAGCAGCATCCTTTGAAGCTCTGGAGTCTTACTCAATGCAACATGCTTAGACATTGCCAATGGATGCTGGCATTCAAACCTTCGTTTTTATTTTTGGTCCTCATTTCTGACCCATACATGGTAACAGAAACACAAGGCAATGGTCTGCACACCCTCACAAATGTTTACTCTGTCTTTATAAAATTAATTTATTTTCCTCAATAGATTGGTGGAGATATAGCACCCTTCACCAAGTGTTTTTAGTTAATTGAATCTAGGTTGGCATGGGACCTCAGCTTTGATAAAAGAGTCATCTTGCAGTCACTATGAGCTCCCCAGGGCGGAAACAACAACAGAAACTCCAAAAAAAAAACCCCACAAAAATCACTTTGTGTTATTTGAAACTGTCAGAGTTTCCGAAGAGGCTGCTACCAGATGGATGCCTCAGCTGTCCACTCTTTGGATACTAGAGAGTGGCCATGGGAGTCAGAAACACCCACTGCAGTTGACCTCATCCCTTTATGGTTGTTGTTAATGGGCTGAAATATAAATTCTATCAAGAGACCCACATTGGTTTCGCCATCCAGTGTCACTGGGTGAGCAAAGACCTTCTTCAGGAAGGCTTGCTTGGAACAGGGACACAGACACTGGATTCTCAGCTTCTTCACTAACAGGCCAGTCCGATGTGTGACATTTCTGCTACACAGGACCCTTTTTACAGAAAGAGCCCTTCTCTAAGCTAGGTGGCCCCTGGCCTACCATTGTAAGCAGGCTTAAGCCTGTTCCCTTAAAACTTCACCATGCCATGGACAATGTTTAAAATCACTCTTGCAAAACACAGTATTATAAAAATAAATGAGAAAAATAATTGTACTCTATGAAATTTGCCTACTACGTACACCCGTTCTGAGGAAAGAGGAAATAAATAAACCAGAAACCTTAAAAATAGTCAATGGACTTTTATCCAGAAGTGGCTGGACTCCACAGATGCTATTTGTGATATGTTTGACTGTGAAATGCTGGAGAGCATCACAACAGGAACATGGCCTGTGTATTCTGCACAACTTACATCAGACAAATCAGGGCTTCTCAATGAGGCCTCTGTTTTCATATGTCATCTGCAACTTATGGTTGTAATTCCACAAGGTACCATGGCTCTTAAAGGAAACATCAGAACTTGATGTAGTTGTTGCACTACTTAAAGGTACTTGAGTGCTTTCTTTTCTTCCTTGATAAATACAAGACATACTGACCACTTGCTTCTTTGTTTGTGAACACAAGATGAAATATCCTTCAGCTATCAAAAAGATTAAATTATAAATTGATGGGAAAATGGATAGACTTGGAAAATATGGTATTAAGTGAGGTGAGCTGTACCCATAAAGGCAAAATCCACAAGTTCTTTCTCATATTAGGAGTCTAGCCTATGACAGTCATAGATATGTACATATACACAGACAGGTTTACATGTGTAAATGTGGGGAAAGTCTATCATTTCAAAAGGAGACCAAGAGAAGGTAACATTAGGTGATGAAGAAGGACTGAATGTAGACAACAGTACATGAATTAAGAAAGAAGATAGAAAGCTTTTTTTAATTTTGATCTAATTATAATTTTTATTTATTTTTTTCAAGATAGATAAGTGAATTCAGATTCTAGGTATTAAACTAGCAAGAACCATCTAAATAAATGATAGTACTAATGGGTAGTGAATTAATAAAACTCTAAACAAAGATCACAGGGCTTCATAATGCTCATTCTAACTGTATCAAGTTCACTAAGATATGTAGATTTTGAAGCAGGCAAGTGTTTGAGTGCCTTTCTTAAATCAGCTATGCAATGGTTTGTTTTCTTTTGTCATTGTTAATTAATTAGAATAAAGTAATTTTATCATTAAAATGCCTTACATATGATTGAGCCATTCATTTCATATCTTGTAAATGTTGCAACTTCAAGTTCAGGTTAATGTAACTCCATTGGGCTGATGAATGATGTTGTAGAGACGCAACTTTCTCTGCTGTTGAATAAACCCTTAAATCTAAAAGGGGTTCCCACAAAGGAACCCAGAGCCTGGAAGGGATGTGTCAATCTGTTAATCTTCCCTAAATGCCCTGGAAGCAGAAGCTCTGCTTGGGTGATGGTGCCATTATTAAACCATTGTTTGCCCTGACAGTGACAGGAGCAGCTGCTGTCTGCCTGAGCTTTTAGCACCAAGACAGAAAGTGTCAGGTTACACCCCTGGTACTCACTTGTAATGTGTGGGAAAGAAAGTAGGTTTTGCTGCTGAGACTCCAGAACCAGATTCAGAGAGGAGGCAGAGACTTTGTTCTGTTGTCAGTGGGGAAAGACCTGGACTTCCTGTTGCCAAAGCAGTTCCTGGCTTCCTTCTCTTCTTTTGGGCTCTTCCTTTCCAGTTATCTGAGCTCCCTGATACTGGATGTGAAAGGATCAAGGCTTCCAAGTGGATTTGATAGAGACACCCAGAGCAAACTGGTGTTGGCAGGATGACATTGCCCAGATGAGAATGGCGCATCTGTCTTAATTCCTGTGGATTGGCAGGATAAGTATCACTG
Source organism: Sigmodon hispidus (assembly GCA_004025045.1). Lineage (NCBI taxonomy): Eukaryota > Metazoa > Chordata > Mammalia > Rodentia > Cricetidae > Sigmodon > Sigmodon hispidus. The sequence goes on along the minus strand of PVIH01009053.1, from coordinate 22,299 downwards.
GGTGGGAAAGAGATCATCAGTGGTTGGGTGCTGAGACAGCAATCAGAGAGATAACCATGGGGGAGTTTCTCTGGGGGCACTGAGATGGAGTCACATCTGTGAGGCTGAAGACATCAATGAGTAATAGAAGCCCTCAAAACACAGAAGCACAGTTCACCCACAGGCAGGGCCAAGGTCAGGTATATTTCACCCATGGACTTTTGAGATGGTATGAAAGGTAGAGGCTGCTCTGGACTGGCTCACAGTGACTGTGGCATCATCAGTGGCTCTACAGTGAGCCAGAAGCATATGGGGCTCTAAATGTGCAATGCAATGAATAGAGGTCCCCTTTTTCTGGGTTTCTCCTTCTACTTGGTAATCAGAGAAGGGACTTTGTGGATTGTATATATGAAAATACAGCAGTTGCATAGAATAGAAGTTAATTATAGTATGGGAGGGAGCTGAGTTAACTTAAAATTTCCTTTACAAAACAGTTTTAATTTGGAGTTTGGAAACAACTCTCCTAAAAGACCTGCAAGGAGCTACTTCAACAAGACAGACAGTCAGCCAAAGTGGCATGATGTGAGCCCTGGCTTCATTGCCCACTGTGTGTTTCAGGGCATGTTGCTTGCACTTACTGAGACAAAGATTGAAAAATTCTAGTTCTGTAGGTCTTATGGCACAAGGAAGTATTTGAGGTACTTTGTGGGAGGCAACTGAAAAGAGTTCTGCAAAATTTCACCTAAGTGCAATGCAGACAGATGTCAATCATTCAGATAGTATGCAGGAGAACGATGGGCTTGTTCCTAGTGCTTAAGAGGGAGATGGAAGAGAAGCCATCAAGATCCATGGTAGATGCCACCTGTGCACCCTGCTAACCTTGATCCTGCTGTAAGAATGAGCATATCTGAATGGGAAAAGCAAAGCCATATTCAATCACTGTCCAGTTTAAACAAATGTCATTTAAATTGGAAGCAATTTGGGTTCTGAAAGGATGATTCACGTTATTAAAAGTACTTGCTGTGCACACATAAAGATCTGAGCTGAATCATTCCTTCTGTGAGAAAGCTAGGTGCTATGGTGTAAGCTTATAATCTCAGTACTGGAGAGGAGGGGACAGGAAGGACTCTGTGGCTCTTTAGCTACCTTGGCTATATGACTCTGTGAGCTCTAGGTTCAGTGACAGACTGTCTGAAAAACAAAGATGAAGGGCAATGATGACACCCAAAGTTGATCTCTGACCTCAGTAGACAAACTTGCACCTATGTAGGATAATGCTCAGGTATATTGTAAAGATTTGTCACTCTTATTGTTTTAATAAAACACTGATTTGTCAGTGGCCAAGCAGAAAGTATAGGCAGGATGATCAGACTAGGAAAATTCTAGAAAGAGAAAAAGCGGAGCAGCAGAAGGCAGCCAGATGCACAGGAAGCAAGATAAGAATGCTAGACTGAGCAAAGTATTAAGCCACCTGGCTAAACATAGATAATAACTGTGGGCAAATTTAAATGCTAGCAGTAGTTAGTAATATGCTTGAGCTACTGGCCTAGCAGTTACTATAATATTAAGCCTCTGAGTCAACTATTTGGGAAGTGGCTGCCTGGTATTTGAGGGTTTCTGGAGGGACAGAAATTTCCAACCATATATACCTGCACACAAATTTCAGCTAAATGAGCAATCTAATATAAAAAACCTTACTGTATTGATTCTAAATTAGAACAGTTTCATTAACAGTCTAGCAACACTTTCACATATCCCTGTCAGTTGTACCATCAGGCTGATTATTGAACATGCATTCAAGCAATGACATCTAATTTAAATGAAACTGTACAGATCCCCCAGGCTTTGAGACAATTCATTCCCCATCTAGTAGAACAGACCACAGGGTAAGGAGCTCCAGTTGCTGGTAAATGCTACTATAGGCAGATAAGAGGTAAGGTAAGATTCTGAACTGCATCTCTGTGCAATGGCCTGACTGTACTGTTCTCTTGGCTGACAGCAGCTGAGCCTGTATCGATGTGTTCACTTGGATACGGTCCTTTGTCAGCGAAAACCACAGTTCTCTTCCTCAGCATCTACACAGCCTCTTCCACATGTCACTCAGAAAATAGTGTTCAGTTTCATGCACCAGCTTGCCCATCACTTCACTGTCGTGTTGCCCTTCTGTCAAAATGGATTTTCAGGTGAGAGCTATAGTTGCTCCCCAGGCGTCACCATGTGTTGTGCAACATTATTGATTTGCTGTTGACTTCCAACCCTTGCTCTGGGAAGCATTCATACAGGTGACCAGAAGAACACCTTCCCCAGAGGTTCAGGGGATACAAATGGCAAGTGGCCTTTGAAATGTGTGTGTATACATATACATACATATATATATATATATATACCCTCTTAAAGCAAAACTTCTTATGACCATGTCTAATGAGAAGATGGCTTTCCAGCTGCCTGGGACACCTTTTGTGCAGAGAGAAAAAGGAAGTCACAATCACAGGAGAATGGACTTCTTGAGTCTACTCATCTCTTGATCTCAGGGATAATTTTAGTGATACCTACCATTCCCCAGCAACTGTATGTTTGTTTTTAAGTCACTCTCCTTCTGGAGGTGTCCCTTGGCTTTTAGATAGAAGGTGTTTTTATTGGCCAGGAGCCCCCATCACTCTGAATAGTCCCTGGGTTGCTGACCTGTACAGTACACTGTCGCCTCCCAGATGATTGTGTTCTGACCCCTGTGTGGTCTTCCAGGGACAGAACCACCTCTTGCCACCATCTTGCCAGTCCCCTGGGAAAGGGCAGGGAATAGGAGTCTGGACACACTTTATAATCCTCAAACTGTCCCCTTGTTTTTCCTATTTACTTTTATTCCCCTGAATGAGATGCAGAAAAAAAGAATTGATAAGGATAGTGTATGTGTTGAGTTATCCTTGCTGCTACCAAATGCATCAGCAGCAACACTTTGCTAAAATTCTTGAGCAACCCCCCCCACCCTGCAAATGTGTCATTTCAGTGTGTGGAATAAATAAATAATGCATCATGCACACCATGCAATCAGACATCTGCTTTATATTTTCCTACCTAGTTTTTGTAACTAATTAATCAGGTGACCCATCTTCACCAAAACCTATGAACCCTTGAAAGTTGGTGGAAATTTTAACATACAGAAAGTGTCACAGGCAGAGAGGTGAGGGATGTATAAGGATTTTTCTAGAAAACTAATGAAAACCCTGAAAAGTGATGTGCAACAATTGCTCTTGCTCTTAAGAGAAAAAGTTGCTGAATTTTGTGATGAAATGCTGGCCTCTCTTCTCTTTCCTTTCCTTTCCTCTTTCTTTCTTTCTTCCTCTTTCTTTCTTTCTTCCTCTTTCTTTCTCTTCCTTCCTTCCTTCCTTCCTTCCTTTCTTTCTTTCTTTCTTTCTTTCTCTCTTTCTTTCTTCTTCTTTAAATGGGGTCTCATGTTGCACAAGTTTGCCTCAAACTCTGTATATTCAAGGGTGATGTTGAACTCCTGATTTGGCCTCTATCTCTTAAAGGCTGAGATTACAGGAATAGATAACTCCATCAGATAGTAAGTAGTTCTGGGGATCAAATCCAGGGCTTTGTGCATGCTAAACAACTACTCTACAGACCAAGATATGGCCCCAGACTTCCAGTTATCATATGATTTTAGTGAAAGGATTTGTAGACTTTGTGAGTGCACATGTGCACAAAAAAAGAAAGATGTGGAAACCAGAGATCAACACGGAATATCTTTCTCAGTCTCTCCAGCTCAGTGTTTGGGATGGAATTTTTCATGAACCTGGGGCACGATGACAGTTATTTTGCATGGGATCCTTCTGTCTCAGCCTATTCAGTGCTGAGGTTACTGGCTCCTGCTTCTGTGCCTTGCTTTGTTCTTTCTTTTATTGAAAATGGGTCTCCCCTCATATAATATATTCTGATGATGCTTTCCCTTTACTGTACTCCTCCCAGTTCTCTTCCAACTCCTGACCAACCCCCCTTTTTGTCTCTCAGAAAAAAAACTGGCTTCTATGGAATAATAATGAATAAAATATAATATGATAACATATAACAAAACTAACACATTGTTGTTAGACAAAACACTAAAACTGGAAGCCACAATATATATAGAAAGGAACTGTGGTGTACAAAGAGAGGAGACCATACATATATATATATATATATATATATATATATATATATATAATTTAAAGAACAAAAAAATAAATAAGGTAAAATTTTAAAAAAGAAGCACTCTAATAAGACATGAGACAAGGAACCTCCAAAGATGTCATTGAGTTTATTCTATTGGATTTCACCTGCTGGTTTCCCAGTGGGGGATACTAAATTTCTATTTGCTAGTAGGTATCAATCAGAGATTGTTTCTGGGTTAAAGATGGGGGCTTGTGTCCACTTCTCCATTTAGCTGCAGAATCCCACCTGGTGCAGACCCATGCAGGCCCTGTGCATGCAGCCTCAATGAACTTTGTGAGCTCATAACATGCATCAATTATGTAGATTTACAGACTGTTGGTGCCCTCGATTTTCTCTAGCTCTTATACTCTTTCTGCCTCCCCTCCAAAAATGTTTACCTGAGTCCTTAGAGGAGGGATTTGATTGAGACATCCCATTTAGGGAAGAGTGTTCCAAGGTCTCTCACTCTTGGCATAACGTTTGACTGTGGGCCTCTGTCCTTGTTCCTATCTGCTGCAGGAAGAAGCCTCTCTGATGAAGGCTGAGCAAGACACCAATCTAAGAGTTGTAGCAGAATGTCATTTAGATTCATTTTATTGCTTTTTTGAAAAAACGTAGTATTTGGTTTTACTCTAGTTCCCTGGGCTATCTAGTATGAGGTTCTGGTCACTCAAGCAGCATCATGGATGGCTTCTTTCTTGTGGTTGTCCCTCAGTCAAATAAGATACTGATTTGTTCCACGAATTTGGTGCCACCATTGCACTAGCATATCTTGTAGTCAGGAGACCATTTCAAATCAAAGTGTTTGTGGATGGGTTAGTGTTTATGTTTTCCTTGTGGTGGCATGTAGAATACCTTCCTACACCGAATAACTAGTGTGTAAGTGCAAAGGCTGTATGTAGACACCAGCTTTACTTCTTGTCCAATGAGTTATGTAGGTGTTGTCTTAACCAATGGGGTCTTATCATCAGTTTCATACCAGACTTATATGTAGGTGCTGGGCATCTAACTCAGGTTGTCCTGCTTGTACTGCAAACACTTTATTAGTTGAGCCATATCCTCAGACCAAGGATTTAAGGAATTTGTAGTTTCAATTCACAAATTTACAGGAAAATAAGATAACAATCTGACAAGGGTACAAAGGTTACATTGTGCTTTTATATATTACCTTAGTTTAGTTAAATAATTTTAAAGTGACAGATAAGATCTTTATTTGCTTTCCCAATGAACAGCACTGGGTTTATTCCCATGGCACATATACACACAGATGTGCACCTTTTAGCATCTTCCATGAGTCTGATGGGACCCAGGCCCCCTTGGCAGTTCATCTCAGGATCAGCCTGACTTTACCTTGTGGTCTTTCCTGAGCTTTTTCCTGCTGCCCTAGGTATTATCCTGCCCTATCTTTTCCTCCTCCAGGCACACTGAGATTGTGGAAGACCTAGGAACTCCTACTCAACCATTTGACACTTTCCTTAAAATCTCTGGCATTCTTAACCTATTTTGGGATGTCATAGTATCATTCCTATGGTCTGCACTGTGTCATAATAGGTTGCCTGAACCACCTTGTTCAGATGTACAATATACTCCATCACCTGCAGGTAAAGCCTCAGACCATAGAGTTCCCATGCCTCGTCTATCACTTATTTGTCTTAGCATAGTACCTCCTGTCCCCTGCAATTACTCTCTGCAGTAACATTAATCCAGTGTTGTCACACTTCCTGGACCTGTCAAGCCAGTCCTTTCCTTTCTATTTCTTCTATTGTAGGAGTTCTTTTATCTCCTGCCCTTGACTCCTCTATGGCTACATTCTCTGTGAGGCTAAGATAGCATCAAATACCCAGCTGAACCCACTGGCTATATGACTAGTTTAAGGGGTTACTGATCCCTACATGGCTCACTTTCCTCACCTCAATAACACTTGCAGCATCTACAGCATCTATATTGTGATCTGTTGTGGTGGTTTCTGAGCCTCCAGTATCCTGAGGGTATATGGCCTGCACTGGTTAAAGTCCTGGGGGTGTGGCCTGCCTGTGTTGAATCTCTCTCAGGAAACCGCCTCTCCTCCATAGCCCTCTGCAACGGGGTCACAGTTCTGTAGAGTTTCCAAGCCACCTGATTGCAGTGAGCCTGATGCTAGAAGGTCTGCGTGTGTGTGTGTGTGTGTGTGTGTGTGTGTGTGTGTGTGTGTGTGGTGTGCTGGTGTGTATATGGAGGCCTGATGCTAGAAGGTCTGCGTGTGTGTGTGTGTGTGTGTGTGTGTGTGTGTGTGTGTGTGTGTGGTGTGCTGGTGTGTATATGGAGGCCCAAGGTCAACAACCTTGTCTTTTGAGACAGGGTCCTCCATTGGACAGGAACTCACAAATTAGACTAGGCTTCCTGGCCAGTGAATTCCAGGAGCTGGCTTTTATCTGCTTCCTAGGTGTTAAGAGTATAGTTGCATATCATCCTGCTTGTACTTTTATTCAGGTTTTAGGAATCAAGCTCTGATCTCATACTTGCATGGCATGCTCCTTACTTACTGAGCTACTCTGGACCCTAGAGGTAGCATCTTCTGCCTCCTTCATCAAACTGCAAACTTGGAGGTCAGAAGACATGTACACTGACATTTTTACTCCATGCACCATGCACCCAAAAGTCCTGAAGGCTCCTCACAGCAATGCTCCTAAATGCTTGCTGGAGTCCAGTCAGTAGGATGTAGGACACAGGATTCAGAGTTCTTGCATGCTATGTAGACTCTACTAGGTGGGTGGAACAGACTCCTTGACCACAGTTCCTAAGCAGGACTTAGCAAGTAAGACTGTAATGAACATTACAACCTTTGTCAAGATACAGAACAAAAGGCACTGAGCCTTTTGTATGCAGGAGATGACAAAGTAATCCCAAGAGGAATAAGTAGTTCACACGGGTCTTCTGTAGGGCCTCTGAGTCAGTTGTCTTCTGTTGCCTGAATTGAGTCAATTTCATCAAAATTGAAGAAGCAGTTGTGCATGTAGATACAGTCTCTGATGGCAAATTTAATAAAATCCAAATGTCACTTCTTGAGGGATTCAGACCATACCACCAATTTTATCTTTACTGCCAATTCAAAAGCTCATGCATTTTTTTTAAAAAATTATTAAAGTCTTAATTTATCTTCCTTATCTTATGTATCAAAGGAGTTAGGTCTGCTAGCCAAGGGCAAGAAATAATCCTACCAACACCCATGGGTGGACCATAGCTTTAAGAGGAACAGTTCTCCCTCACTGTTAAGTATCTCATCTTCAGTCTGATCCTGTAATGCAGGCCAGTGTGGGAAACCCTCTCTCAGGACAACAGGAGTCATCACATAGGCAATTTGATGTTTGCATGCCATTTCGAGTACAGAGCAGGACATTTTCTTAATGGGCTAATAGAGCATAGAGAAATAAAGTAACTGGCTTTGATGGAGCTACCCTGGTGTCACCAAGGATTCCTAGTACCCTGCCGCTTTACTATCCTTTTGCCAAGTATTGGGCAGAATATACAGGACAGCACTGAGCACAGGCCCCGACTCTTTACAAGTCAATGCTGCCCAGTGTCAGCTGCTAGGATAGAGCCTCCCCAGTGTATAAACTTGGGTCTAACCTACCTGTTCCCCAGCATCTGGGCCTTCAGAACATTTTCCCAGGATACTGCCTGATTCCTTTCTCTAGACAAAGCTTGTCCACTAAACCACAGCAGAGTTTTCATGCTTTAAAAGCAATATCTCTACAGCATTAGTCAAGTGATCTTATCCTGGTTATTTTTTAGTATTTGCGGTTCCTAAATGAACTAGCTATGCTGCACAATGGAATTTATATCAAATTGTAGCACTGGGACCCATCACCATGTGAGGCTAGCTACTTCCCATTTGCTTTGTTTATCAAAGAGGAGAAAACTGAATTAGCATAACATGTTCCAACCAAGTGAAAGGGGTCCTCAAACACCCTACCTTCCTGGTCTACTGATAGTCTAGTCTAATCTCGTATTTTTTCTGGGATGTTCTAATAGATCATGTTCCTTGTTAAAATTGGGTTGCATTAGGGAATTGTCACCAGTCATTTCTCCTGCTTGGAAAACAGTCATTTTTGCTTCCAATAGAATAACATTTGTCTTCACTGAGGTCTTCCCTGATGAGGAAAACACAGGTATTCCTTTGTCTCTTGCAGTACTGACTATGTAAGCAACTATAGGGAATCCTTGAATGAGTGTTGCCCTGGTTCTGCCTTTCTAAGGCCCTGAGAATAAGATTGGCTAATCATACATTGCCTATTGATCAGTTCCAATGGGAAGTTAGACACAAATCTTTGAGAGGAATTATTAGAATCTGAGTAGCATTTGCCCCAAACACTTAGAGGTCTGAAGTGCAGTACTCTGGCAGGCTTCAGATTGTTGACTGCTCTTCTATACAGTACTGGGAAGCAGAGATACCAGGCCAGGCCTCCACTGCTGCTCCACGGTGGTACATGGCTCTCCTCTCCATACCACCTCTCCCTAGTTTCATGTGAGACCTATTTGAGGAAAGAGACTGACAAAATGAAAGAAGAGACTCATCAAATTAATTTACAATCTGACCAATGTTTAGACACTAAATAGTTTTATAGTTAATACAGTGGTTGATTTAGTCTTTGTAGATGTGTTTTGTTATGCACAGGTTTAATCATTTTCCTGGCAGAGGTGTGTGCACCTTTCACAGCATGGCTGGGCATCCACCCAGTGTGCGTGCGTGTGTGTGTGTGTGTGTGTGTGTGTGTGTGTGTGTGTGTGTGTGTGTGTGTTCAGAAGGCAAGTGATTGGGATCTTTAAAAATAAAAAAAAAAAAAAAGCTCACAGCTGCAAGGGCTCTGTCAACCCTGTGCTGATTAATTGCAATGCCAAACAGCTTTATTCTACTTAATAAGAAATTAGATCACAACGGGGATTTGCAGAAATTACCTTGAAATGTTTGTATGTTTGAATGATTGAACAATTTGTGCTAAAAATTACATTACCCAGGTTTGAATCCTAAGCTTGTGAACAAATGCATGTTGGGCTAATCAGAATTCCAGAAGGAAAAGCTTCCAGCTCTCAGCCTGGGTAGATGGCAGGGACAGTTCAGACTTTAGCTCTCTGCCCTGAATGGCTGTCCAGTCCTGTCCAGGTGGCCCTTCTAGTCACCCATGTGCAAGGACATCTCCTCAGTTAGCTTGGGACTAATCAAATCTTAGTACTCACTCCTGGATAAACTCAGAGCCCGGGACAGCATCACTTAATTATTCACGGATGTTCTCTATTATACATGCACTTTCCAAGCTGGTGTCAGAAACAATGTCCAGCCCATTGAAACCTGTGTGCTTTGAATGCTGTTTTGGTACTAGAAATGTAAGGCTGCCCACTTTGTTTCTCTAAGAGATAGAGACCTAGCTCCATGCCTGTCTCCTTGAGCAACTTCTAAAAATCTTTTAAGTCAACTTTGTGTTTTAGTCAATAGGGGAGGTTTGACCCATAACCTCCTAACAACCACCCGTTTCATTATTTATCTGAGAGAATCAGTCGGTTTTTGTTCTTCTACAAAAGTCCCTGACACTGGGATATTTTTAATAGCGGAAATTTTTCATTCTTGTCACTATGCCTTTTGAAAATACAGGTATTTTCATACATTGTGTGGCTAATGAGTGGAACTTCAGAACCCAACCTTTGCTCAGAACCTGTGGAAGGCGGCTGGTAAGGACCGCGGAAATTAATTATTGAGCTCCTTGTTGTAAGTGCCTTCCTGTTTGATATTCTCCAGCACAGACGAAGTCAGACAATTAAATCACTCCTCCCTCTGCCGAGTCGCAGTGTTTCCCATCTCTCCTCCACTCTGAGGCTGGTTCCAGTCTGTCCACAAAGAGCCAGTGTGGGGAGAGGAGGAGACGGAGGCCATAGCCAAAAGACACAGCGTTTTCTCAAAGTGAGGATTTTTTTAAAGGCCTCCACAAATGTCCCTCTGGATGACTGCTTTCTAAAATGACTTTCAGGCCCATTTGTTGCCAGAGTCTCCTAGGGAGGATCCAAAGGCTGAGACTGCTGCACTGTCTGCCCAGGGCCTCAACTTGCCATCCATGGGGAGCTTTGAACCCATCATTTCACTATCTCTTCCTGTTCCTCAGATAAATATGAGAGCCCGTAGTCACTGGTGGGGACAGCCAAACCAATTAATGTGTTTTATTGAACAATAAAGCTGTCATTCTCTAAACTAGGGTGATTACATCTAAATCCAAGACAATGTGTCAGTATGTCTGATCACATCTGATCACATGGTCAGGAAGTGTGTGTGTGTGTGTGTGTGTGTGTGTGTGTGTGTGTGTGTGTGTGTGTGTTGGTCCACATATGCTGGGCTGAGTAGTTATTTTGTCTGAAGTGTACCAGAAAAGACAACAGGCTGACTCCTTTAAGCTCAGAGAAAATGACACTGGGGTCCTTCCCCTCCAGGGTGCATTGATCATTCTGTTTAGGGATCATGTGTCCTCTGAAAGACTCAGAAAAGCCAGTGTGTGGCAGGTGCAGTCATCCTTGAGGATTCATGGGCTGTGTGTCTATGGCATCAATATCCCAAAGCCTTGTGTCTTCACTGAGCGTGTACACAACTTTCTGTTTGCACTATTCCCTAAACAACCAAGGTTACAACTGCATGAAGCACGCTATTGCAGGGCGATCAGGAGTGACTTTGGGAATATGGGGAAGGTGAGTAGGGTGCATGCATATATTTACATCAAGTTACATGTGGTTCCTGTTGGAGTCTAGGGCCAACATCCACCTATATCAGTATTGGACACCTAAGAACTCTACTAGGAATAGAGAACTTAATTTGAGCAGATGGAGAAGAGGGCCTGTGATTCCCCCAAGGCCTGAGGACCCTGTTCTCATGGTCTGCAGAGGACACAGTGTCAAACTCTGTTATAGGGTCAGAAGCCAAAGTTCTGAGGTCACAGACCAACATGCTTTGCCACCCACAGGGTCTCCCCCAAGATGAGTGGATGCTTTACTTTCTGGCTAGAAGCCCAAATTTCTTCAGATTTCCATCAGGACATGCCAATCAAGCTGGGGATTAGGTTTCCGCTGAGCTCTCTTTTTCTCATACTCTGCAACAGGTTTAGAAAGTTTTTCAGATCAGAGATACTGCATTGCAGTGACGCTCATGCCTACCGAGTAAGTGTTGTTGTGTAAAACCTGGAGGAAAACAGTTTCCTGAGCATATGTATGCTGAACAAATATTGGAGGCCAGTCCACCAAGAGGGAATTCTCTCACCATCAGGAACACCCTCTCCTTGTTCTATTGATTGCAGACTTGCACAAGCTGGATGATGTTCTTAAATCCTGCTTACCAGCCTTCACTTTGCACCCTGCTGCTCAGGGACTCTCAGGAGCAAAGTGGTATGGTTTTTTAGCACATGGCACCCAAAGCCTGCAGAAGGTGCCGGATTCTGATACTGTGCCTGGCCCCTCTTTAGGACCATGCTCAATAAAACATCACTTTCCTCCTTACTTCTCTGACTCTTCTTCCCACTGTCCCACACTCCCTGTGAGAAAAACAAAAAATTCACTGCAGACAGGCAAAGGCTCAGTGCCCTGAGTACAAACAACTCCTGTGAACCCAGATACACAATACTTTTAATGCACAAACATGGGCAAAAGATATTCACACGTAGACATTCGCTTTTGTAAATGCATGACCACTTGTGAACCTGCTCTGTCATCCACTGTTTTCTGTTAACTTAGGTCATGCCCCTTCCTCTCCTGCTTCCCTCTGACCCCATCCACGTGAGAAGAGATGGCAAGGTGCTGAAAGCTGGACGGTAGCCAATGTGGATTTATTAGAGAATAAGTGAACTCATGGTGTATCTTAGCACTGAACACAAGGACTGGGAGCATCCAAAGACCTAGTGGGTACCCCTGAGCTCTAGATGACCTGGGGACCACAATGGTCCTGTTGCCAGCGTAGGAAAGGAGCCTGTAAAACACACACACACACACACACACACACACACACACACACACACACACACACCAGCGTGAAGTCAGAGCCCTCAAGGTTCCCAGCCTTTGGTCTTTGTTTTTGGTTCACTTTTTCCTCCTTGCTTGTTTTTTTTCTCTATCAGAGGAAAGGGAAAAGAAGGAGGTAGAGAATAGAAAAAGAGAAAATCACAGAGCTACCAAGATTCTCCTGCTTCTGCTCCCAACACACACACACACACACACACACACACACACACACACACACTGCATATGCGCATGTGAGTTTGCACTCATGTATATACACATACATCTTCCAGTCAGGTAAAATGGTGATTTTTCTCTGCCCCAGGGACTCCCATTGCCATCTTTTCCTTCCTCCGGAATAAAAGGCAACAGCGATCCTTGTCTGGGCATGGGGAAAGAGCTGCCTCTCACACACAGGGATCACATCTGGGAAGCATGGCTGCACAAAGAATGAGAAGGAGCCAGAGATATTTCATCTTCCAAGTTTTGTATCTGACCAACTGTCATGTCCCCACCTAGGAAGAACATGTCTGACCCAGCCACCCTTCCCCTTGAGACCATGTCAGAATCTGAGGGGATAATGGTCCCAGGATTGACTTTGTGTCCTCTAAGGCCATGGGACACTGGGGTCAGGATCCTCAGCATGCTTCCCCGGTACATCTCTCCCCTAGATGCTTATGGGAGTATGCTGCCTTGCATAGCCCAAAGAAAATTCAATACTGTTGCATCGGAGAATTCGAGAAGAGAGATTTGAATTGTCACTGTTCGTGGGGTGTGTTGGCTTCATGCATATTTAGTCACAGATCTGAGTCTTGTGTTTAAATATATTACCTGAACACAAAGAATGATGAAAGAAAAGTTAGAGCCATTAGAGTTGCACACTGTTGTGATCTACATGAAAAAAAAAAAAAAAAAGCTACAGCTAATCAACCCGCACTCAACGCTGTTCATGCTCTTCCTGGTGCTGCTGCAGATTCTAGTCCTCAGGACCAGGGCTGAGCAGGGCAGGCCATTGTGCCTAGAGGAACCCCATAGGGTAGTGCAGTGTGGTTTCATCCTGGGCAGGAGGCCCTCCTCCCAGGCTGCCTCTTATATCCAGCGTCCTGTCGCCAGGGTGAGAGGAGTTCGCTGATAGAAATATCAAGAAAAGAGGTGATGGAACAAATTGAGAAATTAAATTGTAATAAATTACTGAGGCCAGATGGTATTCTTCTGAGAGTTGTTGAGAAATGAGGAACGAAATAGCAGGCAACTAATAAAAATATGTAATTTAGCCTTTAAAGTGGCAGTGGTCACCAAAGCCTGGCCAGTCACAGAGCTGGAGTTCTGGGGCAATCACAGGCCACCGATGATGTGGGAGCCTTTTAATTATTTTTCAGTTGATGCCTCAAAGCCATGGCATATACAGAAATGCCCCTGAGTTTGAGCGTTAATAACTCAGAAGCAATGATAAATGGTTGTGTGGAAACCATGCCAAATTATTTATGTTGGAAAGGAAAAACAAACAAAACTAGGCAACTCTACAAAAGTTTCAAATGGAAAATGTCCCTGCCATGTATGCACAGAGGCAAAGGCGGCATCTAGTGAAACACTCAGCTGAATTTTCTGGGTCCTCTAGCCCCCGTGCCCCCCCCTTCCCTCCACCTCTATAGTTGCCTCTGCTCCCAGCACCTCTATCAGTCTTATGCATAATACCCTGGCCCGTTTTGAAAACTAGACACATTTTTTTAAAAAAAAAATTAATAGTCAAACAACAGGGCTAGGAGATAATTCATGGGTAAATCATTTACATCCAAGTGTGAGAACTTGAGTCTGAGTCCAGGTGAAACTGGCTGCAGTGAGCTTCCGAGATCCCAGAGATGAGAGGTAGAAACAAGGGAAGGCTAAAAAGCTATGGGCCAGCACAGCTTTCCATACATGGTGGAAAACATTCAGAGCCTGTGTCACAAAAGCAGAAGGTGATAGCCAACACATGAGGTTACACAACATGTTCCAGGCACCTGTGTTATCATATTAAATGAGCACACACACACTGAGTGAAAATATTTGTGATGAATATGACCAAACCTTAATGTACAAAAAGTAGTCATGAATCAAGAAGGAATTCTGAATATTTCACTTAATATATGGGCAAACAATATAAATAATTCACTAAAAAATGTGCGATTAGTAAGTGGGAGAAATAAATGCTCAGTGTCAACTAGATACAAAAACATGTAAATGTGAACAAATTTTAAAATACAATTCTCTACGTGTGATGTTAAGAAAATCCTGATGGATAAAGAATGCAGCTAGCCCTTTCAAAGAATGCTGGGAAAATATGTGTTAGCATGATCCTCAGGGTACACAATTTTAAGTTCCAAGAACTTTAAAATATGGGTGCAATATAACTCACAATCTGGGGATAGCCAGAATACAAGCACATGATTTCAAGGCAGGGCTGTTTTCATACAGAACTGCCTGTCATGAGATTATCACCTATGCTCTCACTGAGCAAAGGTAACTAGGTAGTGCGCATGTCACATTAGCCAACCTTTGAAACTACTAAGTACTGGGAGATAGAGATGGCTTATTTAGTAAATGTTTGCCTTGTAAGCAGGAGAACACAGTTTTGATCCCCAGGATCTATGTAAAGATGCTCATAATTTCAATACTGGGGATGTGGAGACAGGTGGATTCCTGGAGCTAGCTGGCCTGCAAGCCTAGCCTATTTATCATCAAGATCTATGCAGCTGAGACATCATGCCTAAAAATTATATAAAAATTAAATTACTTTTAAAAACAATTAGATGGCGCCTAAGGGGTGACATCTAAGGCTATTCTCTGGGTTCTGCAATTATGTGCATGTACACACATACAACTTGCACAAACACACACACTCAATATTAAGTAAAGCAGATTACAAGCTTGGCATGTTGTGAATCTTGAATGCTGAAGCATGTATGGTGGGCATCCCAGGGTGGACCATGTGTAGACGATCCTCCCTTCTCCATAGTTTCCTTTCCACTTACTCTCACTCATGAATGTCAAGAGCGGGTCACTCTGTCTCTAAGAAAATCAATCTGACCGACCAACTCTGATGCCTTCATTTTCTACTTCTCAAAGCAAACTAAACCATATGCTTAATGAGCCTCTTCAACTGGGAGAGATTAAGCTGTTACCTAAGTGAGGAGCAAGTCAGCCATCGAGCCTGCCTATTGCATCTAATCGCAGTAGCATCTTTACCTGGCTGGCTTGATTTTCCCTCTCATTTAGCAAATGCTCACTAAATGCCAGGTGTTCAAGTACATTTTCAAATAGTGAGCCAAATATTAGCCAAATGGCACAAACCAGGATCATTCCCCATCTATAGATGGGAATAGCATATGGAACCTTCGAGGGTCCATGAGCAGGTCTATGCCTACACGATTCTTAGTGCTCGATGACCATCTCCAGAATTGGGTCCTGCCACCTACACAGCATGTAGAGCATTCTGAATTTCAAGCAGAATGTGCTAACAGGTAGACATGCAAAGGAGAAAAAGTACGAATTATGCAAAATGTGCCCAATTTCACACAGTCTTGACAAATTATTTGCTAATTTTGCATGGGTTGAAGTATCCATTCAAGGACAAGGATATGCATCTCTGTTAGGAGACCCTTGCTTGGTTTAAGTTTCCTCTGTGTTTGGTACTTCTGAGCCAGGAGAGACAAGCCCCAGAAGCAAAGCCTGGCTTAGGTACCGTATGTCTAACCCACACCATAAAAGAGACTCCCACCATGGATAGCTCTCAGGTCATGTTCTTCAGGGATTTTCCCAAAGTGCTCTGCTTTGGATTAAGCAGGTCATGTGGACTGTGGTCCCACTGGCCTCTTGGGGAATATGCACACAAACCACAACAGATCTGAGAGATCCCCTGTGAGGTCCCAGCCCTGGGCACAGCTCTAGTCAGGACATGTGTCAGGACACTGCTGGCTACAGACTGCCAACTCCTGTCTGGCGGGTCGATTAGTGCAGCCGTCAGGTGTCTGCAACACCAGGCCTCTCTGCTGCTGCCCTCCCATCTGATAGGTAAGCATCCAACTAGTTAACTTCTTTCTTTCTCCTTTTCTCACCGACTCCGCTTGAGGCAATTACAGCAATCCTGCATTTGTCAATCACATCCATTCGTGCATGGTCTCCTGAAATAATTATCAGGTGAGTGGCATCTCTGTGCCTGGAGAGCCGGCTCGGAAACCACAAGCCCCAGAGTATTAATTACTGAGCGCAAAAATTTGCAGAGAAGCAAGTCTTTTAATGGTAGAACTGACGTAACATGATTGTTTTGATTTTTTTTACTAACATGACAATCATTGCTGTCCCCCTGGTCATCACCACAGATCAGCGCGAATTATCTGGGGAGGCCATTACCAAGCCGGGTACCATTTGATAAAATGAGGCGCATGCTTCCTGGCGTGATGTTTGTTGATTTTCAGAACACAGCCAAGCCTGAGAGTCAACAACGGGAAATGAAAGTGGACTCTGGAAAGCGGGCCAGAGGGGTGCTCTGGCGTGGTGGAGGAGGCTTTGCTGGCTCCATTTTGCTGCAAGAAACACTTTAAAGAAGGTGTTTCTTCCTTTCTCACAGCTGCACTGTTCTTGGCAGCCGTATTTCTGTTTCTGGGGAACACAGGACATCAGCATTTTGTCGAATTCAGCATTAAAGGCATGGTGCAAATTTTCCGTGCTTCAGTTCACGTCATCAAAACACAGGAGTTGCTTAGTGTGGTGAGGCAAGCCTGTAATCCCAGTACTCAATGGCTGAGGCACAAAAAAAAGAAAAGAAAAGAAAAATCACTGCAAGTTCAAAGCTAGCCAGGACTACACAGAGTTTCAGGCCAGGCTAGACTCCAAGACTTTAAAGTTAAAACAAAATGCCTATGTCACAGCACTCTGTCCTTGAATGGGAAGGAAGGGAGCTTTGTTCTAGGTTGTATGGCTGTCCTCTTTAACAGAAATTTACTCAGTTGGGGGAAAAGCAGAGATAAAACATCAAAAGAAAATTCCAGAATCTGTTCAGAGAGTTGTGTGGAAGAGACCACCTGCTGTAATCAGTTTCCTTCTCTGACCTCTGTCTCACGCAAAATTCTTTCCCTTCCTTCTCATTCAGAGATTCTATTTCCCTCCCTCCCCCCTTTATATTTCCTAGGCTCAAAATAGACTTATATTCCCTGGATGCTAATCTCATGTTCCAGAAAGTCTGGGTCCCATTTAGCTGATCCCCAGGGTGCTTTCCCAAATATCCCAACTCTGTGGCCTCTTTCTTTCTTGAGTTTTATCTTTTAAGGGCCCAATACCAGGATAAGCAAAAGCATTCTGGGATGCAGGAATGGGCACCCAGAACCTTCTCCCAGCATGTACACCTGAATCACCCCAGTTAAAATGAAAGTCATGGTTTCTATTTCATACCTTTTGTCCAGTTGTTAGAACTTCAACACAATTTAAACTTTCTTGGTTGTTTGTAGAAGGACTTTACTGGAGGATAATATATTTTAGTCCTGTGTGTCTGTTATCTTCTAAGAGTCAGCCAGGCCCATCAGCCACGAAGCACCCTCTAAAGTCCCCAGGCTCAGTGATGTTACCTAGACAGCCACAACTGGAGTCTAATGGTCACCAGAAGTGAAGCTCTTCCTCAGGCAAAATATAGTATCTTCTTTTAGTGTCAGTGGCTTCCACGGGTGGCTCATTTCTCATTAATGGGTGAAACAGAAGCCAGGAGGGATGACAAGCATTTAGATGGTAGAGAGGGCACAGTAACTAATAGTGTCTTCTCCTATTTTCCTTTCCTGCCTGCAAAAGATGAACAAGAAAAATTCAGATCTTGCCCTACTTCAAATCCCCACCCAAAATCTGTCACACATAAATTCAGCAAGCACTGAATGCGAATCTTGGAGATTCTATTCCAACTGAAATGAAAACACTGCCTAGAGAGAGAGCCTCTGAGGCTGGAGCCATACAGTTCTACCTCCGTGGGCTCACACAATCATCTGGGTGTGCTTTCTGGAGTCTCGTTCACAAGCACAGTAGACTCTCACTGAGTGGTAAAGGGAGTGTCACTCTCCAGCCCCATCAGGCCCCCAGAATTCCTATGCACTTCCTGCTGGCTTTCTTTCTAATCTGACAAGCTCTCTGTGAATGCCTTGTCTGAGTACCACAGTGTGTCTCACTGTACCAGTGCCTTGGGCACACTTATACTATTGTCTTTTGTAGGGGACATCATGTTAGCATTAGTTGTAAGAGACAGTTCAGGCTCCCTTTGTGAAAGGACTGTTGTGGCTGCAGGTGTAATGATGATGTGACCACCATACCTGCAGATGATTCTATTAACCCTCTTCTCCTCAGCTCCTCCATCACCAGGACTTACATCCTATGAACTAACAGACCCGGAAAATATTTGGTTAATCAAAAAGATGAAATTTAGAGACCTTTGCAGACATTTACTCTGAGTCCTGAACATATGAATCATAGCAATGATCCATGAAAAAGGAGCAGATGCAAGTAGCCGACACATTAGGCTGGACCACATCTATGTGAAGCATCACTTGCATCATCAGCAGTCCACAGAGAAACCTTGGAAGCTGCTGTATTCATGGAGTCTGCTGACCACAATGTTCTTCAGAGCAGCTGTGTACAGCCTTAGCACCTACCAGGGGGCACTACAATGTCCTTCTCTGAGGCTGGCTATAGGGGCAGGTTCTTGGAGAGGAGAAGATGTAAAAACTCAAGAAGACCCAAATAAGAATAGCTTAACAATAACTTTATAATGGTCATGTGTTTCTGTTATAGTAAAGTTCTTTTATGGTGGAGCAAATAGAATCTAAAATTAATATCAACTGGTTCTTTTGAACTTTATTTTAGTGGCTCCTAAAATTATCAAGTTACATAGGTGTATAAGTGGCTTACATAACATACATACATTCATTCATTTATTCAAAAACAGGCTCTTACTTTGTAGCTAAGGTGGCCTTGGTACTTGCAATGTAGTCAAGGCTGGTCTCAAACTCATGTTCATCCAGAGTGCTGAAATTACAGACACATGTCTCTATACTACATCATCTTCTTGTTCAACAGCACTGATTGTGAATATAAGCCTACTGTTTTCTGGCTCCTTTATAACCTCACTCAGCTCAACCTAGAATAGAGAAACCCAGATCCTTCTCACCATTACCCATAAACACACAGTAGCAACCAGGCCCCTGCAGGCCCTGTCTTGCCTGCTTTCTGGGACTGTAGCATCTCCTCCCTGGGGAGGATTTAGTGGAAACAATACAATTGTAAAAGGGGAGTGCCCAGGTTCCTGTTCTAAATCAGCTAGCCAAGGCATCTGAAGCTCAGGCTGTCTCAGCAATGGCCATGCAGAAGGCTGCAGGCTGGACAAAGGCACACTGTCTGTAAGTGTGAACAGGCACATCTCCACATGTGTTCCTTTGAAACCTCCATCTGCAGGTGTCCCTGGAAACAGAGTTTTCAAAGTTCAAGCCTGCAGCTTCTAATCATGTCAGTGTGTCCAGGGGACATTGCCAAGAGAGGTCTGGCCTATGCGTAGCCTTGTGGAAAAAAAGTCAAGGTTCTCTCTCTAATTCAGAATCTTGCCCTGACTAATGAAGACCAGGGTGAGAATAGAGAAGATTAAAGCAGGAGCTAGGAGTTGCTGCAGGATGGCCCCAGGGTAATAAATCCTGGACAGTTTCTATGACCCTAAGGAGTACTCACTAGGCTCTGCACACAGTCCTGGTCCAGCCACATGACCTTGAGCAAGGCAGGCAGCTCCTCCAATGGAGTCCTGGGAAGGAAGCATATTAGCCAGCCCTGTGTGGAACACTTTACCAGAACCAGCTCTCACATGGGCTTGCCAGCAAGGCAAGTTTTTTGGGAATTTTGTTGTGGTCTGCTTTGGGCTCTAGGAAGACCTCTAAATCTTCTCTTCCATCCCCTCCAAGGAGGCATGAGAGCTCTGGCTGGGACAGCAGTCACATACGTCCCCTGTTCCCCAGTTGGATAGTGTCAGTGAGCACCCTTTATCAGGCCAAGCTCTGGACATATTCTTTATCATCCGTGGGGGCAGGGTACCCCTCTCTAAAAAAAGAAACTCTGGGAAATTTTTTAGTATTGCTTTTTATACTCCTCGGGTCTCTTGGGACCCATAAGAATCCCCAAATCTCTTTCTTTTCTCCAGAAAAAAAAGCAGTATTTTTTTCCTCCAAACTATTTCTTCCATTTCTTAGACTTCCTTTTGCTCAACAATAAAGAACAATCACAAGGGTCCATTGGTAGGGATGGCTCAGTTAATAAAGTGCTTGCTTTGAAAACTTGAGGACCTGAATTTAATCCCTAAAATCCACTCCAAAAAATGTAATAATAATAATAATAATTCTGGATGCAGTAGTGTATACTTTACTACCAGTACAGGGAAGGCAGAAACTAGAGGATCCTTATAGCTCATTAGTCAGCCAGTCTAGCCTAACTGGTAATAGAGTCTTACTAAAAGTAGTGGATGACATTGGCATTGTCCTCTGGTCCCCTCATGTATACACACACAAAACCACCACCACCACCAGCAGCCATAAGCGATGTGGTAACTACGGAGGCCCTTCAAAGGGTGTGATTGCCAATACAGCGAAAAAAGTTTAAGGCACTGGTTCTGATAAGGAGAGGCTCTATATGGCAGCTGGTGACCACCCAAATGGAGTCCCCGAAGAACATGATATTCACCACCGTATTCACTGTGCCCAACCCTGAGGAAGGAACAGGCCTGCAACCCAGGCACCCTGCTATCAAGAGGCTGGGTGAAGTCCACTGGCCTTTAGGTTGCTTCCTTGATGCCTGCTCTAACCTGAGGACCTTGACACAGGTGCAGAGCAGAGTGTCTGAAGATCTGTGAAACTTCAAGATTATTCTTAAGCCTCTCTGTCTGAAGTGCCTGAATAATGGGCTCTCCAGACATTCCTTAGCTCTCAGAGTACTTGCACTTTATCTTAGTTCTTTTTAAAATTCATTTTTTAAAAGTATATAATATGTTCCTGTTATATTCCTCCCCACTCCCCTAACTCCTACCAGACACCTCCATACCATTTCATATTTTTTCTCTGTCTTAAAAGAAAAAAGCATGCACACATGCATGCATGAGTGCACATGCAAAAAACAAACAAACAAGCCATGGAGTCCATTTTGTGTCCACTGACTATTCGTGAGCAGCAGCAGCCTGTGTTGGGGTGTCACTCCATTGAAGAAAACCGATTTTCCTTCTTTCAAAAGCTACCCCAAATAGCTTCACTATTGGGAGTGGAACTTCATGGCCATTTCCTATTCCTCATAGTGGAATTTTGTCTTATTCAAGCCAATGTAGGCCTTGTGTGTGCTGTCTCAGTGTCTGTGAGATCACATGTTTAACAACTGTTGTCGTGTCTGAAAAAATGCTGTTTCCACGGTGTCATCTACCACCTCTGGCTCTTATAATCTTACCCTCACCTCTTTAATCAATTCTTAAGGTGTATGCTTTAAAAAGCTCTTCTTGGGTCAGCTCTGTCTCTAATTCTGTTTATTTAACTGCTTACTCTACCCTG
Organism: Sigmodon hispidus; assembly: GCA_004025045.1. Classification (NCBI taxonomy): domain Eukaryota; kingdom Metazoa; phylum Chordata; class Mammalia; order Rodentia; family Cricetidae; genus Sigmodon; species Sigmodon hispidus. The sequence goes on along the minus strand of PVIH01009053.1, from coordinate 550 downwards.
CAATGATTCTTATTTTAGAATAAAGATAAATAAATGCCTCAGATTGTATCTGGAAACCTTGAGGAACGTTCTTAGAAGATAGCAAGAGGGCCATACCTTCTCCCTTGGCCCTGCAGCTACCAGCAAGAATTTGGCAGGTATCAATTCTCCAACAACCATGATCAGAAGGCCACATACACTTGAGCTTTAAAAATTGCCTTTACATATGGACCCTTTACAACTGAGCAGGATCATCTCTATGGAAAAAACTAGGTTGTCTGACTATTCTAACACTAGACATTGAGGTGGGGCATGTTTTACTGAAGAATTCAGGAGACAGCAGCTCCCTGAGAGATCGAATGCCAACAGGGTGAGGTTTCTCAGAAAATTGAGAATCAATCTCCCCAAGGACCCAGCAATACCACTTCTGGGTATATACCCTAAAGAGGCACATTCACACTCCAAAGGTATTAGCTCAACTATGTTCATAGCAGCATTATTTGTAATAGCAAGAATCTGGAAACAACCTAGATGTCCCTCAACTGAAGAATGGATTAACAAACTGTGGTAC
>PVIH01009052.1:0-85553 GCA_004025045.1 Sigmodon hispidus | reverse complement strand
TGTGTGTGTGTCTGTGTGTGTGTCTGTGTGTCTGTGATGTCACGGTATTACAGAGTACATTGGTATTCATTTCTGCATGCATCTCAGGAGAGAACCTCTGTGTATATACATGTATGAGAAAGGTTGAATGTAGGCTTGTTTCTCAAGAAATGGACTTCTGCTGAGAGGGAAATGACTGCACAGACTATAGACCTAGTTTTTGTTCTGCTTGTATCCCGTAGGAAGTGGGAAAGGCCCAGGGAGTGAGAAAACATAGGTGTGTTCAGAAAGGACATTGTGACCCTTTCCAATGGCCCTGCCTTCCATGATGGCTTGGAGCTCACCTTAAGGGCAATTTTGATCAAGGGTCCCAGTTTGCACTCAGTATCTGCTCTGATCCTGGCCAGGACATGTCCGATGCCTCTATAGGGTGCCCTTAGTGTAAGCCTGGCCCTTACAATGGCAAGGCTCTATTTCTGCCTGCTATTTTGCCGCATGTTGTCTGGGACTTTTGCTACCCAAAGCATAGGGGGAACCACTCATTAACTGTCTCGTTTGGAGAGCTGAGGAGTATGAACAGACCCCAAGAATCAGGGTCTGAGTGAAGCCTACTGCCCTGCCACAGAAGGGACCTCCGAGGCTCAGAGCTGCAGCGCCCTGAGAGATTAGAGGTCAGTCAAGCCCATTGCATGGCGGAGAGGGGTACGGGGAGAAGAAGGAAGAGGAAGAGGAAGAAGATGAGGAGAAAGAAATGAATAATAAAGGACAGTGGATGGTTTGTTGGATTAAATGAAATGTCAAATGTAAGCATGTAGGGCTTTAACTGCTTTTTAGTATGATTGAAAGGAAAGATATTCAATGTTTGCTGTCTACCAGCTGACTTGGAATGAGTACTCAATTGAACACCACAGTAAGTTTCCCATAACCTGGCTTTTCTTCCTGCAAAGGTGGCTGACAGGTCTATCTGCAGCTTTCTGAGGTAGAACATAGGAAAGCTTCCCACCAGGTACACCTTGACCACTAAATAAACATATTCTGGCATCCTGTTCTGTGTCTGGCAGCCAGGTAGTGGTGAGCTCATCACACTGGCTGGTGGAGATATCATGGCAGGAAAGACAGCCTATTTGACCACCCCAATACCTCACAGCTTCTCAAGGAGTCTCCCAGAATCTCTGGTTACTGCTGCCTGCATCGTGTATGCCGCTGTAATGGTGATACTTGGGTCCCTTTTCTTTTAGTCAGGATCTAATGAGGAGAGGAAAGGCTGGGGATAGTGTTCTCAGAGATGGCCCTGGAGGAAACGGGTTCACCTATTTTGTCCCCTGTGTGTTACTGAAAGAGCCTGGCCCAGTCCCAAGCTCCTGAGCTCTCAAGTTCCAGAGCTCCCAAGTTTGTAGTGGGATTATATTCTGGTACATTGTAAATATTTGTCCCTTCTACTGGTTTATTAAAATGCTGATTGGCCAGAAGGCAGACAGAAAATATGGATGAGGCTACCAGACTACAAAAACACTAGAAAAAAGAAGAGTCAGAAATACACCAGCAAAGGCAGAGGAAAAGAGACAAGATGCTGCTCTGAGAAAAGGTACTAAGCCACTTGGCTAATCATGGGTTAGTTTAATAGTAGTTATCAAGGTATATGACTAAGCCATAGGCTTATCAGCATGAAAAAATGTAAGACTTTGTGTGATTATTTGGGGCTAAGCAGCAGCGAGGCTTCGGGCAGGTTCAAGCCTTGGGACTAGGCCTGAAAGTCTTGGCCAGAAACTCCTTATTACACAAGTTCCCAAGTTTCCACGTATGCAACTTTGTAGCTCAGTGTCTCATTGCCTGAAAAGACCTCACTGGCAGTTTCATGACTAGCTGACCAACTGGTTTCTCCAAAAGAAGCCTGACAAAGGAGCATGGAATATGGGTCTAAAAGGTGTCCTCACCCCACGGTTTAAAAAAGTGTTGAAACCTCCTATTCATTAGTCTTTGAAGGGCAATGTTTTACATCTTTCCTGAAGGTGTGGGTGCATGACTGATGATCTCTGAGGACCCAAGAGAAGGCAGTGGACAAGGACCAGGCCGGCCATTTGGGCCTGCAAAGGGTAATGTCTGGCATGATTTTAAGGCCACAGTCCTACATCCTTCTGAGGGGACAGCTCCTGTCCCTCAGCCTTATCTAAAATAGATGTTACTAGATCACCTGGCATGTCTCCATAATCCTTTTTTCCAAGTGGGTAGGGAGTAAAGTGAGGGGGTTAGCATGATCCATTGTACAAAACTCAGTCAAGCCTAGCTAGTCATCCATTCAAATATGAAGGATCTGACCATCTAGCAAGCTGTGACAGGAATTGTGTGCCCAGGACTAACAATGGCAACTCTGGCTCACCCCTGGCCACCCAGTCTCTGTAATCTCACCTGAGCGGTTTGTACATTCTCAAGTAATTACAGTGGGCCTTGTAGCATGTCTCAGCCTGTTCTGGTGGCTCTTTTGCTGGCTTCTTCCTGATCCCAGTCCACTTTCTGGCTCAGACTCCAGGCTATGCATACACCTACCCTTGCCACACCAGCACATTTGTGGCTTTTATCCTCCTGGAGAGCAGAACAGTGACCTACATATTCTTCTGAAAAATACAGGTTCTAAATGACACTCTGGAAGAACAAAGAAGTCTTTATAAACCAAGAAGATTAAGAAAAGCCGCTTATCACATGTTGTATACCTGTGATGTTTCTGGGGGAAAAGACATTTATTTCTAACAGGGAAGGGTCTGCCAGCTCCAAGGAGTCAAGTCCAGCTTCATAAGTAAGTAGGTTTAATGGGGTTACTTTCAGATACATGGGTGGCCTATGGGCAGCTGTACCACCACAAAGTCCCATCCCAGTCAATTCTGTCTTTCATAAGTCACATAAGAATGTGAGGAGGTGAGTGCATCTCAGGGTCTCATGAGGATATCATCCCAACAAGGATTGTTGAACAGTGCTGTCATCACAGGCCCAACTATCTTATCTACCATATAGTTCTGTTTATTTTGTTGCCATGACTACAGGTCAGGTCCTCCTATTGGTCATCAGAGCTGCTCTGTTCCATGACACTGATATCATGTCAAGTCCATGAAAATCAGCTCTATTACAATATTAAATTATGTCTCCTGACACCTTTAGAAGTAGGGTCTTTTGTAGTCTGGACAGTATCATGTGTGCAGATAACTGGATTTGGAGATGAGTGATGCCCAGAAGGGGATAAGGAATGTGAAGAAATGTGCTATGGGAATCTAGGTTCTCTTCTCTAGAAGATCCTATGAAGCCCCTGTAATATTTGTGTCAGCACTGATCACTTGAGGTAAAAGGGGAGAGCATTGATTTGGTGGTGTTCACTGGCAGTGTTAACATTCTTGAAATTTCACAGGTGGACATGAACATGGCTAGGAAACTTTCCCAAGCAGTAGTATAGGGCTTCAAGACACTGGGCACCTGACATAGGGGCTGCAAAAGTGGGGGTCACTACCAGCAAGTCCCACCTGCTGCTGGTATCTTCTGGATGGCTGAAGACAAAGGATAATATTGACAAAGGTAATGTCCATTATGGTGTCACTGCTCTCAAGAAAGGGGAGAGGGCAGAAGGAGGAGGAAGAGGAGGAAGATAAAAAGGTGTGTGTGTGTGTGTGTGTGCATGCTTATGTTCATGTGTCTGCACACAAAGGCCAGAGGATGCTATCAGAAATATTCTCCTCTATCATTTTTCACCTATTTTTGAAGTAGGTTTCTGAAGCCATCACAGACACCATTGTAATACACTTGCCATTTTGGCTAGGCTTGCTGGCAATGATCTTCAGGGATTGGGCTATCTGCATACTCCAATGATGGGATTACAGGCACAGGCAGCCATCCATGGCTTTGATGTGTGAGAGGAGGATCGGAACTCAAGTCTTCTTACTTGCACAGTTATCCCTGAGTGAACCACATCCTCATCCCTGGCACCAACCTCATTTTCTTCTGGAACTCTTACTATATATTGAAACCTCTGGCCTGTGTGAGCATGAGACTCATTGGTAACATGGACAGAGCCTTCCACCTGCTCCCTCAGGAGAATCACGAGATACTATGTACAGGGCCTTCAAGCTGTTCTATAAGAAGTGCCTATAGATCCTTCCATGATGCAGTCCAGTTTTCTGCTGGATTCCTGTGAACATCACGATTGTGTTGGATTTTTTGTCACTTGGACAAAATGCTTGAGGTAAATAACTTAAGGGACAAAAGAATTATTTTGGCTCATGCTTTTAAGGGGGTTGACAACCATGGTTGAGAAGGCATAATGGAGCAGAGATGCTTACACAGGAAGTAGAAAGAAAATAAACTTGCAAACTTATTTTTTCTTATTTTTTTTATTTTATCTGGACCTCCAGCCTTTGAGATGGTGTAACCTAATTTGCAGTGGGCACAATAATCTTCTAGTCTACTGTGGTTTCAATGAGAATGGCTCTTGTCCTAGCCAGTTATATGTCAGCTTGCCACAAACTAGAGTAATCTGAAAGTAAACCTCAATTGAGAGAAAATGCCTCCATAAGATCCAGCTGTAGGACATTTTCTTAATTAGTGATTGATGGAGAAGGACCCAGTCTATTGTGGCTGGTGCCATCCCTGGGCTGCTGGGCTTGAGTTCTATAAGAAAGCAGACTAAGAAATTCATGTGAAGCAAGCCAGTAAGCAGCACCTCTCCATGGCCTTCTGCATTAACTCTTGTCTTCCTGCCCTGACTTCCTTACATTACAGACTGTGTAAGCTAGAGGTGTAAGATGAAATAAAAGCTTTTCTCTCCAAGTTGCTTTGGCCATGATGTTTGATCCCAGCAATAGTAACTCTAACTAAGACAGCTCCCATAGTCTCATATGTTGGAATATTTGGTCCCCAGTTGGTGGAACTGTTTGGAAGGCGTTGGGGAGGGCTGTGGCCTTGCTGGAGAAGGTGTGTGACTGGTGGTGGGATTTGAAGTTTCAAAAGACCCAGTGATTCTCAATGTAACTCTTGGACTTTTACTGGTTAAGAGGTGAGCTCCAGACTGCCCCTTCTGTCCAACCATCTTGGACTCCAACATTCAGAAACTGTGAGCAAAACCAAACACTTTTGTTTGTTTGTTTGTTTCCTTGGTCATGATCACAGCAGTAGAAAAGTAACTAAACACATTCTTAGTATTTAGTCTCTGGAAATGCTTCAACAAACACACCTAGAAATGTGCCTTATTGACCTAGGCACTTCTCAATCAAATCAATCCAATAAGCAGGATTAATCACTATTTCCTTGCAAGTCTTTTCTATACTGTACTCCAGGAATCTCTGAGGAGTTGCTGAAAGGAGAACAGTTCTATTTTCTCTTTTTCTCCCCAGTCTCTTCTTGTGGGACCACTGGAAGTTTCAGTGGCACCTCAGCATCTTACCCATGACCCTCTGAGTTTTGCCAGGCACATTAGGATCTGCCGGAAGATGACTGTGAATGGCACCCTGTGCTGCTGTGCATACCATATTTCAATGTGCACACTGCTTCATTCAACTCCCATGCCACTCCTTGAAGATCCATATTATCTCCTTGCTCAAAAGAAGAAGACAGGTAATGTGCCAGGAGAAGTCCTCCCAGTGGATGAAAGTCAGGCTGATCTCACTATTGAACACTGATTTCTACCTCATCCCACAGGTTGGAAGATCAAGCCCCTATCAACTAAGTAACAACCCTGCTTCTTCAGCCTGGGAGTGGTCTGGCAGATGAATGTATTTTTTTTTTTCTCAAATTTCCCTTCAAGTTTCCATCTGTTCACCCAGCAACCAAATTTATGCATGTTCAGGCACCATCTGGGACTGCAGCCCCATTTCCCAATTTGAATCATTTTTCTGTTTTGTACTTAACATGCACAATGGGGTGGTGGTCCAGAATAAATAGCTCAGCTTAGGTTGCCAAGGCATACAGGACCTGCACAGGAATTCTCTCTGAGGAAGGGGAAGGAGGAGGGAGTTTTGCTAAACTAAGATTTTGTTTTTGAGCCATAAGGCTATTTCTTCTGGCTGGCATTTCAGTGGGCTCCCATCTGCTGGCTGCATTCATGCTGGCTCTTTGTTGTCTCAACTAAGAGCAGATGATGTGCATCACTGACTATGTGTGCATATGTCTGCTTATACATGTATGTGTGCAAATGTGTGCCTGCGTGTGATACCACTACTCACGTCTTTGAAAGTACTTATCACCTGTTACCTTTAGAGCTGATATGTCACACAACTGGGCACCTGGAGAAGACAAAAGCAAAGATTCCATAAGTGTGTAACTTCCAGAGTCTTAGAGTTCCAACACCCTTGAGGTGATTTTAGCCATATTTAGCTTAGGACCCAGAAAACCAGTCATATTTAGAACTGAACTGCACCTCTTTCTCCCAGTCCATTTCTGAACTGCTGCTAGTTTTTTGGCTGTGCCATGATTAGGTTAATTTTCCCTGTTATATGCTCTTGTTATATGACTTCCTGCTCACAGACCTCCTACAGGTAAATATCTATTGTCACTGTTACATTCATGGACAGTTAACCTTCGATATCCCCAAGATTGGACTGCCAGATTCTCTCTTGCTTGTTTGTGACAGACTCTCCAGATGTAGCTCTAGTATAGAACTTGTGGTCCTAACAGGTCAGCCTTCTGAATGTTGAGATCACAATGATCTGAGTTCTGATCACAAAATCTGAGTCTGGGTCACAATGTCAGGTTGGATACTATTCTGATGTCCTTGTGTGTACCATACTTTTTCATGGTACCTGTCTTCTCACTGTGTTTGTTATTGTCTAATAACTGCTGGCGCTACACCATTCTTTGGGGTAACATGTGGCCCTCTCTTACTCTTTCTCATGTATATTTCTCTTACAGTCTGGGTGACCAATGCTTGTGTGGTTCTGGGGTGAGCTTAGGGTATGTATAATCCAATGTGGTTTGGAGGACACACCTTTCTTACTAGGTGAGGATTTACATACAGACAAGGTGTTCTGGTAAGATGGGAAGGTTAGATGCTACCATCTGTATGGAGTTTACCTAGGGTCTAGCACCTGCTTAACCTATGTGACCCACATTTATTCTCAGTGTTGTTTTCTCAATTAGGGATTAACATACAGCAAAAAAAGTGGTAATGATGGTGGAGTATCAAAACCCTTCAGAGGGCACAGAGAATTTCCAGGACCCCACGATCTAGGATCAAGGATCAGAAGACCTACCTTTCTCAGCTGGTTCTCTTCTTGGAAAGTTTCAAACCCCTAACCATTCTGTCTGACTACTTGATCACTCCTCCAAATCTCATGCTCCCTCCCTTCCCTTTCTGCAATACATGGCCTGGAGCCCAGGGCTTCACATATGCTAGGGAAATGCTGCCCTGCTAAGTTACATCCCCATCCCTTCCTCATCCTAGGTACTAGGGATGGAACTCATAGCTCTGCACATGGTAGGCAAGCCTTGACCACTGAGTTCCATCCAAAGGCTCCCCTCTAACACAATCTTACCAAGTTAGTTTGAATGTAATATTCCCCTGCCTCAGCCTACTTAGTAGTTGGGATTAAAAGGCTTTTATACCATAGGACCTTGGCAGTGCATTGACATTCTAGCCCTGGGATAATAATTTGCACAGGTAGTGGCGTCTCATTGTTGAACCAAGAAGGTCTTAAGAATATCTCATCCTTCCACTGACACTGTGGTTCCAGTGAGAAGACAGTTGTCTGTGATGAAGGTAACTCATCCAGCACTAAGTCTGCTGGCACCTCAGCCTTATATTTCTGAACTACTAATAATTTTTTTCTGCTGGGTCTCTCTATCTTATTAAATGTCTGGAATGGACCATAACATTGCATGACATTTCCCTGCTGAAGACTCTATTTAGGATTCATACACTCAATAGAACAGTGTTGAAGGTACTTTCTGAGGTTAAAGGCTCCCTAGCTCCATGACCCAGGCTGTTGCATACTGTCTAGAACCTTTTCTCCCGTCCTATCCTTGGAGGGAAACTTCTAAGCATTCTTCAAGACACAGCTGTCAAGTGTAACCTCTTCTAGTTCCCAAGGTGTTCCATTTTGTGTAATTTGTGGCTCATGTACACTGACTGGGTCCCTGGATCTGCTATCTTGCTTCTCCTGCCTGTGTGCTGCTAAGATCAGAAGCTGTAATTTGCATCTCAAGGAGCCAGCCCTCACCAAAGTTAGTAGCAATAAACTCTGGACAAATGACCTCATCATCCCTTGTGTCCATAAACACCTCCTAGCTTGCCTGCAGAGATTGGTACCCTTCCTGGAACACTCAGCTCAACCAGCACCCTTTCCTCTTACATCAACACTGAAGCTGAAGACCCTCAGGCCAGGAGTCCCTCCTGAACAATGAGTACCTACATGTGACAAGACAATATAGTCTGACTTGCAGAGGGCACAGTTTGAGGTTCGAGTAGGCAGGGCCAGGCTATACATTTCCTTGCAATTAGAAACTAACCAGTTGTGGTTCTCAAGCTGGTCAGTATTGCCAGGCTGGAGTCTCCGTTGTGGCTGTCTGTGGCAGGGCTTCTGGGCAAACAAACATGCCTACCAAATGCCTATTTAGCCTCTGCTACCACAAAGGCCACTTTCCAACTCCCAAACAGAGCAACCCACTGGGAATGAGCTGAGCTGCAAGGAGACAGGATATTTGCTTTCTCTACCAGTTCCTCCCTATGAACAGCAAAGGCTGGGTGTTGTTTATTGGAACCTTCCTTTTATTTTTCCACATAACATGGCTTTGTAATGAAGACTCATGCATGAACTTTATGACCTCTGTGTAGGCTCCCTGGCACCTTGGACAGGTGATGGTGGTGATGGTGGACTTTTTTTTTTTTTTTTTTTTTTTTTTTTTAAACAATGTGCCTGCTCTTTCTGAGCCAAGAAATAAATGGTTACTTTCTACAAGGACTCCACACTTACAGAATGAAAGAATTGTCTTCAGTCACTTCAAAGTCAGATACCATCTCTGAGTCTGCAGGAAGCTACCTCCTTCAGAGAAAATGTATGTGTGTGTGTGTGTGTGTGTGTGTGTGTGTGTGTGTGTGTGTGTGTGTAGGGGGGTTGCTAAAGGGGCTGGCTTGGTCTTAAGTTGGATATGTAGTCCTCCCTTTTTGAATTATACTTTTGTTATATGCAAAATAAGAATGATGATCCTTAAATTCTTGTGGAAAATAAATCACACCTCCATATTCAGAAAGGCTCTCTAGAGTGAAAGGCACTATCCTGGCTGCCCAAGTTCAGTGGCCCCATTCAGCACCTGCATGAAGGATCAACACTGAACTACCACTGTATCTCCAACAGAGACAGAATGTCAGATCTGCCTGTGGGTGGGATTTAGCGTTACAGTGTGGCAGGAACAAATACTCAACAAATAAGTCCAGATATGTGTAATCAATTCAGTCTGTGTTCACGTGGGGCTTTAAAGGTGGAACATCGATGGATGAAAAGCATATAAAACCAAGGCCAGAGCGCAGGGAGGAGCCTTCTCTAGAATCAAAGCAGTGAGTTCTCCTGAATCAAAGTAGGTTTTAAACCTCTGGATGGTGGATGTCATCTGGGTGCTTAAGTCAAAGAAACGGATGGTGGTAAGTGATGGACATTACTAGGCAGTGTGATGGAAACTTGATCTTCCATGCCATGGCCTGAGCAGAATATGGGCAATGGTCTCTGGGAAGGTCTGACTCTCTTCCTACACTGCTGCCATACCATGCTTCCAGGATACAAAGGCTCATCGCACCAGAACTCAAAGATAGCAGAACTCTGGCATTTTGACCCTTAGGGCCCCAAGAAAGCCGGATCTGATTCATGCAGGAGGCAAATGGCAAGAGGTGTGAGTTAAAGCCTAAGGATCTTGGCTTGGTCCTTTCTCCTCCTTGGGCCCCGGTTTTCTCCTTAGGTAGATGAGAGAGCTGGGTCTGATGTTGCCAAGCGTTTTTACATAGGTGAGAGCTTAGAAAGAGTACCACTTTCAAAAATGAAAAAGAAAAAAAAAAGAATCTCAAGAAAGCCTTGTCCGTCATCAATTTCTAAGATTTTTGTGCACTTCCCCTAACTGGGAGACAAAATGTGATTAGACCATATGTTAGGATAATTGTTCCCCAAACAATTTTAACATTTGGATATGCTTACAAGAGAGAGGCAAAGTGAATGGAGCAGTGGATTGTGGGGAGGGGTGTTGACCCTCCTCAGAAGTATTCCTAAGGACTCTTCTTGGCCTCTGTGGCATGTGCATGGCCATGGTAACAGGGTTGAACATCTGTACAGGGAAGGGGAGAAGGCCAGATGAGTGTCATGGGAGGTTGATGTTCAAGCATTGACCCAAGGGAATGAAGGCAACCAGGAAGTTGTAGAAAGCATTTTTGAAGAGTGTGGCTGGCTGGAAAAAGCATAGTACAGAAGTAGCATAGCCTGTAGAGTGTAGGAAACATGTCACATTCAGAGCTAAGCACACAAGGAAAGATCTTAGTGGGGCTGGACAGTTGTGGGGAACTCTGGGCCTATGAGCATGGAGGAAGGGCAAAGCAGTGCTATACAGGGAATTGATGGAACACTTTTTTCTGCCCAGAGCTCTGTGCTCTCTCTAGAGGACTTTTCAGGTTAGCTGTTTCTGTGTACTCATCGGACTCTTAGTGGAGGTGTAGTAGTCTTAGTTCAGAATGTACTCCAAATGCCTTTGTGGCATTAATGTGGATCAAATTAATACGATATACTAGATGCTCTTAGTGGGTTTGTAACAGTCTCAGTCCTGAAGAAAGATGCTGTCTAACTCTCTGGCGGACTGTGTAACTGAGGATAGGGAGGAGAGATAGATGGAATGATTAGTTATGCCTGGTCTGCTGCTTCATTAAGTATATCTCCTTCTGGACAGTGGACAGTGGACACTGACCGGCTTTCTTGGATGAAGTGTTATTGTTGTAACCAGTCGTGATGAACAGCATCTTTATCTGGTCCAGGATGAGAAGTGCAGACTTGGTCTCAGCCACAGGACCCTTTCAAATAAAGCAGGCCTGGCAGTGGCACCTGCTGCAGCTGAGGAGGCAGGTGCCATTGGGTCTTTCAGGAATGGGGTGGGTGGATATGTTCCAAGAGGAAAGGACTGCAGATAAGTTTGACCACTGAGATGGAGCGATTTGGAGATCTATAGATCTGTGAGCCTAGCCAGGCAGCCCAGTGGCCACAAGTAGCTGGGGACAAAAGACAAGACAACAAGAGCTTGTCTGCCAGGCTAGGCTTCCTCTCTCTTGCATCCCTGCTATCATACCACCCTGCAGGAGTGCCTGAGTTGAAGGATGGCTGACAGATGCACTCAAATATGTTTTGGTTCAAAGAATGAGCTTAATTAGGCATTTAAGCCTGTGGTTGTGAGTCCAAAGTTTTCTCTCTTTTGGCATGTGACCCAGGAATGCTATTGAGACTTATTGATGGAAATATTCAGATAGCTGAAAAGAGATAAAGCAGATGGACCCATACTAGAATTAACCTTTTCTTGCCTGCTTCTAGGTATGAGTGGGAGTACATTCACTGGGTCTTGGTTGGGCTCATAGTCACAGCAAAGGGAGGCCTTACTCTGTACAGTACAGCGCTCACTTGTATGTATTTGTCATAAGCAATAGGGCAGGGAGATGGTTCAGGCCGATTACCCTTCCAGATGTCCTTGGACATCAGGCAAAAAGGCTCTGTCTCATTGTGTAACCGGTTTTGGTTCATGGTCACTCAGTAACCAACCTTTCTTGTTGTGGTGGTGGTTTTGTTTTGAGGCAAGGTCTGGTTCTTGTTAGCTCACTATGTAGACGAGGATGGCCTCTGCCTCTTCAGTGCTGGAATTAAAGGCATGTAGCACCATACCCAGAAATAGTGAGCCTTTTATACCATGAGTATCATAACATAAAGTACAGTGCAGCTTTAAAAGTCCCAGTCTTTAAAATTTCCAAAACTTGGGAAAATGTAATGTATTTTAAAATCTCCAAGTCTCTCAACTGTGGGGTCCTGTGAAACCATATTCAAGTTACATACTTTCTCTCTCTTCAAAAGGAAAGAACTAGGCACAAAAGCAATTACAATCAAGTAAAACCAAAGTCCAGAACTGTAGCTATTGCAGTATCTATTATCAGAAAGCTCTCACTCTGGGCTCCAAGGGCTTGGGCAGTTCCCTCTCTTTAGCTCTGTTATATACATCATGTACAGCTTATATCAGAAGCTCAAGCAAGCTCCATTTCACACAAGCCTCTTTCTTAAATAGATGCTTCACAGTCCTGTTCTCTCCAATAGTCTAGGCTGCACTTTCACCAATGACCTCTCCTGGTTTCTCTTCTAACCTTGCCGTACAAGGTCAAACCCCAGTGACTCTTCATGATCATTTAATCATGTCTCTCTCATTTCCATCAAAACCAGTACTGTGTTGGGAGGCTCTTACACATTATTTGTTGAGTTCTGTCAGCTTGGTGTATAGCTGTGGCCAACCTCAGACCACAGCTTTTGTGCACTGACCTTGAAAAACTATTCCTCCATTGTCCCAGTGAAGCACAGGAGTTTTTACCCCAATGATACTAGAATCTTACCAATAGCAGCTTATTCTTGAGCCCTAGCTGACCAGCATCCATTGTTCCAGATGAAGCGAAGAAGGTTTCATGTTAGTGATACTGGCCATTGTTAACCACAGCTGATGCTATAGCCCCAGCTGTCCAGAAATCTCAAGTCATTTAAATACATCACACAAGTGACCCTGATGGCCGGAGTCTTTGATTCCCTCTGAAACTTCACAAGCAAGGCTTCCATTGTCTGAATTTCTTTCAGCATTCTTATCTTCTAAGCTCCCACTCTGACAGCCCATTATTCTACCAACACTCAATGACTTCCAGTCCCAGACTCTGAATCTTCCATGATCCTTCCCCGAAACAACATACTCGGGTCTGATCACAGCAACGTTACACTTTCTTCTGGTACAAATTCCTGTCCTAGTTTCTTTTTGCCTGCTGTAATAAAACATCAACCAAAAGCAACCTTAGGTGGAGAGAAAGGGTTTATTTCATCCTAAAACTCCATGGGAAAGGGGCTTGTTATATCTTAAAACTCCCTAGTCACACCCACCAAGTGAGTGTCAAGACAAGAGGAACTCAGGGAGGGTGCCACTTTCTGGTTCTCCCACTGACTCATGCTAAGCTAGCTTTCTTATACAATCAGAATATCAGAATAACCTGCCTAGGGATGATGCTGCCCATATTGGACTGTACCCACCTATGTCAATTATGAATCAAGACAAACTCCCAAAGACACAGCCACAGGGCAATCTGGTGGAGTCAATTCTTCAATTAAGGTTTCCTGTTCCCAGATGACTCTAGGTTTCTTTAGGTTGTGTCAAAATGATAAAAATCTAACCAGGACATACCATGTTGTGCTTCTTGGCATACATCTATCTGAGAATATACCCAGAGATGATAATGAAGGGCTTTTAGCACTCCTTACCATGCCTGCCTCCCCATTGGTATGCAGAATTTGTGTCCTATCCTGCACAAAGACAATTTTCCAACCAACAAGGCATTGACCCCACCTCTAAAGCAATATCCCTTTCTCATGCACACAAGTTCCAACAGATTCTGTGAGGCTGGGACCAAGACATCTTTGAGGTCCAACCTTCTGCTCTTAATGAATTGGGAATGCTTTGAGGGGTGAGACCCATTTCCTCAGATGTTGTTTCTTGGCACCCTCATTTCTCACATAAAGGAATCAACTGCATGGCTAAAACTGTACTTCTGTCTCCTGGAGCTGTCTGCTGGGGGAGGTAACAAGAAGCTACCCTCCCTGAGAGTTCTTTCACTGGGGTTTAAAATTGAACCTGCTTGGTTTTCTCTTCACCGTTGTTTGATTTTTGTTTGGGGACAAGGTTTCACTATGTAACCCTAGCTTGCTTCAATGTTTCAATGTAGATCAGCTCAATTTGGATTTGTAATCCTCCTGCCTCAGCCTTTTGAGTGCTGGGATTACAGGAATGAAATGCCACGTCTGGCTCTCATGCTTGATTTTTTTTTTTTATAGGAATGGTGTGACATTTAGTTTTAGTTGCTTGAAACAGGATACCTGTCTGTCTTTGAGGTGCCTTCAGGGGTCTCCCACAGAGTGATGTGAACAGCATGGAATGCAAATTTGTGGCTTCAGTGGGAGCATCACAGCTGCACTCTGATCTAATAAGACCTGTCATGTAGCACAGTGACAGAGGAACAGACCTTTCATTCACATGGATGCTCACAATGCTAAATGCTGGTGATTTGCTGCTATGAGCAGGTCTGAGCTCCCTGGGATATGTACTTTCCTATGAAGGAAAACAGTCAGGGAAGAGCCTTTCCAGGCTGACACTTATGGTAGAGGTACCGCTAAGTGTCTCCAGGTTGTAGCTTCCATCACAGTTCACATCCTGTAGTTTCAGTGGGGCCTGCTTCCTAGTGCTACACAGAGCCTGTGAAACATGTGGGGTGTTTGATCACCTGTTCCTGACGACTGAACAGCCAGTCAGGGGACACTGCAGGACCCCTGGCCTGCACAGCAACAGAATAAGAAAACAGTGTCTAAGTAGAGGAAGGAGGAATGCAGGACTAGACAGAGGATAGGGAAGTACAGCTGGTTCATCCTGAGGACCCAGTGGTAGCAGCATATCAGTGTAAGTGAGCAGCAACTACTCTGCAGGACACCTGCTTTGCACTCTACCTCCAGGGCCAGGGCAAGGTTACTGCCGCACAGCTTCTTTTTGGCTGAAACTGCTAATGACACCATGAGTAAAAAGCTTTCACTTAGTACAAGAAGCCTTACAAAAAGCCATGGTTCCTCTTATTCATGTTGTCATTGAAAGATCCCAGTGGGCACAGGCAGCTGTGACTGGGATGACAGCCTCTTTCTCTAGGAGACTGGTGCTCTGCCCCTAGACCTTTGCTGTGAGACAAAGGCCACGATAAAACTCAATAGATAGATGAGATACATAAAGGACATCCTGATGGATAGGTGGCCTCTGAAAAAAGGCCATTTGGACTTCTTGGCAATCTAAGAAGGACAAGATGACTAAGGTCTCTTCTATCCTAACCCTTAGGCTTGGAGATCAATAATGAAGAAAGAACAGTTCTTAAAAACAAAATAGCAGGTGCACATGCTCTTTCAACACCAATGACTCAGTAGAAAGTGGAGATGGCAATGGTGCCATTAGGTATTGCTCACCAAGAGATCTCCTGTGGGAAACATTACCCTGGCTTAGGTCCCTGGATCATGCTGGAAAATAGCCACAGCTCTAGAGAGCTGCACAAAGCCAACCACGAGCTCCCTTTGTGTCCTTAAAGGGTACCAAAGCCCAGAAAAGTCTGGCCTAGTTATGCTTATTCTCCCTTACTCCTTTTCCTTTTCTTTGTCTGCTATCTTCCCTCTGTTTTCCCCTCTCTCATACTTCTTCCCACTTTTTTTTTACGAATGAAAGAATGGTAGGTCTTGAGTACACTGGAATTTGGTGTGGTATGATGGGATTCAGTCTGCATGGTGGACTTCTTACTGACAGGTCCATGGGCCATGCTTTGACCAATGGCTTGACTGGGATGTTTATGGTTCTACAGAAATGATGGTTATGTGGTGGAATCACACCCTACTAGCTCTTGGACACTGGATTTCAGAAGCTGCTTTGGAGAAAGAACCAAGCTTTAACCATACAGCCTCCAGGCACTGAGACAAGAGAGAGTGAATAGTTAAGGCTGCAGGACTTGGGCAGGGTTCTCCCCCGCCTGCCTGCTAAGTCCCCCTGTCTCTCATGAGCATCGCAGGATACCTTGAGGCTGGAGATTTTAGTGTATAAATTTCTAGTTTCAAATTTCTGGCTTGTATACAAGCTCAGTGAATGTTTCTGAATTAGAAGATCTGGAAGGTGAGCTACTCCCAGAATTCTCTGGAGAGATGTTGAATGCTGTTTCTGTAGGGCTTTCATGCTTGCCCCAGGCAAAAGTGCAATTTACATGGAGCAGCCTTGAGATCTACACAGACATATATATGATGGAGCCAGATGGGTCAGTAGTCAGTATAGATCTTCCTGAACCTGTCAGGGAAAGCAGTGTATAATTAAGTGTCATTAAATGGGCTGAGACACGTCCAAGTTCATTAGCACAAGCGCCAGCTGAGTTTGAGTCATTTCTGAGGCTTGGCAGGCAGACCTAGAGGGGAGAGACCTGTGTTATGGGATGGGTGGCTGGGGGTCTGGTGTTTTTCCTCTGCCAGACAGACTGTGTGCCTCTTAGTAGGGAAAAAAGGGGTCCAATCCTGTGGGTCCTTGGCTACAGGGGCTGAGTGACTGCAGCAGTATCTGAGCTTTGCAGGACTGTTGTGATTTCTCAAACCAAAGCAGAAGTCTGAGTCTATCAACCACCAACTTCCTAGGCAATACGAGGTTTGCCCTTAGCAGGTGAAAGAAGAGAACTCTGCCATCCTGAGTGAGTGGCTGGCACCTGGGCACATGGAGGACCAATCCTGGGCAGTTAGGTGTGAGAGGCATGGTGGGAAGAGACCTTGTACCAAGGAAGGTATTAGCGCTGCAACTCTGGAATATCCCCATCACCATGGATTCCATTTCCATATTTAAGATTCAACCCTTGGGTTAAGTATGTGCTTATTCAGGTTTCTTTGGAAATTCAGGAGTGTCAGGTGGCATCTTATCTCTCCCTCCAGAGTGTGTCCTCAAGCTTGACACTGGTCTTTTATCTCTAAACCAGAGTGCCCAGGGACTGCCTACCTGATTGCGTTTTTTGGGTGAATAAATGATTGGCAATCTGGGCAGGTATGACTACATTCTCGGGTTGAAAGGAAAGGAGGGTGCTGATAGCAAATGCTCTCCCTTTCCATTTTTCTTTATACTGAAAGAGCCCAACTTTCAGCTGGGACTGCTCTGAGCTGGGTAAGGATGTTGCAGGATGAAGGTACCCTCAACATGGTATACACACACTTCAATATCCCAGCTGTTTACAATCCCTTTTCTGTATTATAGGGAGATTGTCTGGACCAGAAGATTTCTGGGGCTCCCCAGGATGGGGCACACATGGTAAATGAGTTAGAATGGACTAGAGACCCAACCTAAGTAGGAGGGCTTTGCAAAAGTGGTCAGGTAAAATGGTGACAATTAAAAAGCAAAGCCATAAGTTCACATGTTGCATATAATCTCCAGTTTAATTACATAGTTGGATGGAGACCCAGGGAACTTGGTCGGAGGGTCCAGAGAACCTACTGTGTCTCTATTTCTTCCCATCCCACCTCTGTGTGTATGTGCACATTCATCTGTCAGGGTCTACACAGAAATATTCATGTTTGTTTTTGCTTACTCCCACAACTGTTCATGCTTGTTTGCCAGTATGGTGTCCTGTGTCCGTCCTTGTGTGTCTATGAGTCTGTCTGTATACACACCTGTAAATATTCAGTATAGTTGTGCTCTCTACAGCGGAGCTGGTCTTTTTCTTCCTTCTCCACCTCTTCCCTGGCAAACTACTCACTTTGGGCATGTATGTTCTGTTCCTGAGGGAGGACATCACCTGGAAAAGCATGGTTGGAAATAGGATAAAAGACCAGAAGTGTAGGAGTGGAGGCAAGAAGCATTCTGCTTACAGGAAGTCATTCCTTGTCTTATTTAAGTTTCTGGGTCCTTTTGTTATTGGTATGGAGAGGCTGGAGTGGTTTGAAAGATTGGGAGGGCAGGCTGGGGCCTTTATTGAGGGTTTCCAGGTTCTTGTCTGGAACAAAGGAAGGATGCAGAGATGAATCCTAAAGGGAGTGTTTTGGATAACATTTTTTGAGGTGTGGGGGGTAACTTCTCACTCTCCCTCCCATATGGGAGATTTGCTCATGAGTTAGATCAGTGAAAGATGGTACCCTAGTTTGCTTTCTTTTTTTTCCTGCTTAATTATAATTTGTTTATTTTTAGTTTAAAGAAAGAATGGAGGAGGGTTCTGAGTGCAAGACCGCTATGGAAGTATCCACCATTTAAATTTTTTTTTTAACTTTATTTATTTATTTATTTGCCTTGGTGTTTGCCTGGAACTGGAACTACAGACAGTTGTTAGCTGCCATGTGGGTGCTGGGAATCGAACCCGGGTCCTCTGGAAGAGCAGAGGGCGCTCTTAACCGCTGAGCCATCTCTATCCACCATTTTAAACAATCTTGTTTCAGAAGTAACATCTTTCTAGCTGGATGTGGTGGCAGGTGTCTGTAAATCCAGCAGTTTCGAGAAAGGCTGAAGCAGGAGGGTGATGGGTCTGAGGCTAGCTTAAGCTATAGACTGGAGCAAGAAGAAAGAAAGAAAGATAAAAAGAAAGAAAGAAAGGAAGAAGGAAAGAAAGAAACCAATTAAACAAAAAGAAGTCACTCTTGTACTCTGTTGGTTGAGAGAGCAAAGATCCACTTAAGAAAATAAATACAAAGGTCACTTTTGTTTTGTGAGATACTGTGTATGCTGGTGCAGTGATTTCAGTGATGATGAATGAAGAACAGTGATGGGAAACAATGTGATTGAATCTATTTTCCACTAAACAAAAGAAGGCAGAGGAAGAAAAATATTGTTAAAGTCTAGAGATTACTTTTTTTTTCCACCTCTCTCTCTCTGTCTCTCTCTCAAAGCTTCACATTCAGAAAGGACGGCAATCATTTCTTGACCTGTGTGGTGAATTTCAACCCTTCTTTTCTGTTATAAATTATTTAATGGTACAGTTTTTCTTTGTATACTTTTCTGTCTTATCTTTCATATAGAAAAAGGTTAAGAAATTCATCTCCTAATAAAGAGAACTAGTTTATGTTTGTTTATTGTACTGGGGATTGGACCCAGAATCTATCTCTACCACTGAAACATCCTTCTTTTTCTACTCTTTATGTTGAGACAAAATCTAACCCAGGGAGTTCTTGTACAGGGAGGTCTTGCATTTTCAATCTTCTTGCCTCAGCCTCCTGAGTAGCTGGGATTTGCTTTCTATTGCTAGGATAAACACTAATGACTGGGCCACAGCACATCACTGAGGGAAGTGAGGGTAGGAACCTAGAGGCAGAAACTGAAGCAGAGGCCATGAAGGGATACTGCTTACTGGTCTGCTTTCCAGAGCTTGCTCTCCTGTTTTCTCACACTGCCAACCCCTCCTACCCACCGCCCACAGTGGTCTGCAATATCACATCTCAATCTTTAATTTAAAAGTATCCTACAGACTTGTCTACATACCAGTCTGATTTTCTCAACTGAGGTTCCTTCTTTCCATATGACTTTAGCTAGTATCCGGCGGACAAAGAAAACCTAACCAACACAGGTAGAGAATTCTATGAATAAGAAAAAAAAGTGGTTTTCTTTTCCTTTCTGTCCTTATATGGTGTTTGAGGGGTGTTTTGGTGTCAGATATATAGTTTTAGAGGGTTGATATGGAGCGACCATAGGACAGTTAATGGTATCTCTGCTGTTTGGTCACAGCTCTTGTGTCTTTGCTACTTGACTAGTTACTTGATGTCCTACTGTAACAAACTACGTGGTTGTATCCGTTTTGAACAACTGGGTAGTTTGTCTCTGTTAAGAGGGTATCCTATGCCTCTTAAGCTGTCTTGACCATTTTAAACAGAGAGGAGGCTAGTTCCATCTGACTCTATGTGTATTCCACTTAACCACACATTGAAGGCTTCTGTGACATGAGGCAATAGTAAGGTAGATTAACTTCTCTGACAAATAATCACAGTGTACATTTCTTTACAAGCCCTGGAATAGTTTAACATGTGTACTATTAAGTAGTTTTCCTGAGTGACTGCCGACCTTCAAGTGATGCCTCTGGGCTCCAGGCTCTTTAGTGGTTCTTTAGTCATATTGGGTTTTAGTTTTGTCTAATGGATTCTGTGTTTTCCCAGAAGACAAGGAAAGAGTGACTTGAGCCTGTATATACAGAGCATCACTACAAGAATCTTAGTGCTCACACTCTGCTGCTGGTTTGCGCTGCCTGTCTTTTCGTTGCTCCGTCTCCCTGTCCTTCGCCGATCACAATGGAAGAAGAAATTGCTGCACTTGTCATTGACAATGGCTGCTGCATGTGCAAAGCTGGCTTTGCTGGCAGCGACACCACCAGGGCGGTGTTTCCTTCCATTGTTGGATGCTCCCCGACACCAGGGCGTCATGGTGGGCATGGGTCAGAAAGACTCCTATGCGGATGATGAGGCCAAGAGCAAGAGAAGTATCCTGACCCTGAAGTATCCTAATGAGCACAGCATTGTCACCAACTGGGATGACATGGAGAAGATCTGGCATCACACCTTCTGCAATGAGCTGCAGTGCTTCTGACTGAGGCCCCCCCAGAACCCCAAAGCTAACAGAGAAAAGATAACGCAGATAATGTTTGAAACCTTCAACACCCAGCCATGTATGTGGCCATTCAAGCGGTGCTATCCCTGTATGCATCCGGGCGCACCACTGGCATTGTCATGGACTCTGGTCACACATGCAGTGCCCATCTATGAGGGCTATGCCCTTCC
Organism: Sigmodon hispidus; assembly: GCA_004025045.1. Classification (NCBI taxonomy): domain Eukaryota; kingdom Metazoa; phylum Chordata; class Mammalia; order Rodentia; family Cricetidae; genus Sigmodon; species Sigmodon hispidus. The sequence continues at coordinate 65,058 of PVIH01009052.1, read as the reverse complement.
CCACACCATCTTGCGTCTGAACTTGGCTGGTCGGGACCTGACAGACTACCTCTTGAAGATACTGACTGAGAGAGGCTACAACTTCACCACCACAGCTGAGCGGGAAATTGTGCATGACATTAAGGAGAAGCTGTGCTATGTTGCCCTGGATTTTGAACAAGAAATGGCTACTGCTGCATCATCCACTTCCTTGGAGAAGAGCTATGAGCTGCCTGATGGGCAGGTGATCACCATGAGCAATGAGTGATTCCGGTGTCCAGAAGCGCTCTTCCAGCCTTACTTCCTGGGCATGGAGCCCTGTAGTATCCACAAGACCACCTTCAACTCCATCATGAAGTGTGATGTGGACATCTGCAAAGACCTATATGCCAACACAGTGCTGTCTGGTGGTACCTCCATGTATCCAGGCATTGCCCACAGGATGCAGAAGGAGATCACAGCCCTAGCACCCAGCACAATGAAGAGTAAGATCATTGCTCCCCCTGAGCGGAAGTACTCAGTCTGGATTGGTGACTCCATCCTGGCCTCACTGTCCACCTTCCAGCAGATGTGGATCAGCAAGCAGGAGTATGATGAGTTGGGCCCCTCCATCGTCCACTGCAAATGCTTCTAGATGGACTGAGCAGGTGCCAGGCATCTGCTGCATGAGCTGATTCTGAAGTATCAATTTGCCCTGGCAAATGTATATACCTCATGCTAGCCTCATGAAACTGGAATAAGCCTTTGAAAAGAAATTTGTCCTTGAAGCTTGTATCCAATATCAGCACTGGATCGTAGAACTTGTTGCTGATTTTTTGACCTTGTATTCAAATTAACTGTTCCCTTGGTATATGTTTAATACCCTGTGCATATCTTGATTTAGTCCTTAGTCATGTGGCTCGGTCACTTGGTGGCTGGGGAGAGCATGGCTGTGGAAGAGAAATCCCCAGCTTGGATCTGTGTGTGTGCACTGTGCAGTGATCTGTGCAGGGTATTAACTGACAGCTGACTTCCAGGATTTCTCAAGGCTGGCAAGGGTTCCTGAACCAGTTACCACTTCCGTCTTGCCGGTCTAACAGGGTGGGAAAGTCCGAGTCTTAGGACCCAGTTTCTGTTCTGGTGTTTTCCCTCCTGACCGCCTTGGGTTGTTACTCACCTTGAGTTGGGAACATTTGCATTGACACCTGTAAATGTATTCATCCTTTTAATTTATGTAAGGTTTTTTTTTTTTCCCAGTTCTTTAAGAAATGACAAATTTTGGTTCTCTACTGTTCAGTGAGAATATTAGGTCCCAGCAACAGGTCACTGTGTAAGGAAAAATAAAAGTGCTGCAGTTAAAAGAAAAAAAAGAAAAAAAAAAAGAATCTTAGCCAAATTCAGACACTAACTGTAAAACAAGCTGAGAAATGCCATGTGGATTTGTGTCTAGGAGGATAAGAAGTAGTTTGGTAAGGAATCAGATAGTCTCTCTCGTATCAATCTTCAGTATATGTTTTCAATTTTGTTTTTGTTAACTCAAAAATACAGTAATAACCTAAAAGTGGGTAAGGATTTATTTTGGAGCCAAATATAAGTGGCCATAGCCTTGGAAAACAGACTTGCGTTCCTCCCAATTCTGTGTTCCAATGGAATGGATAATGATTTCATGAAGTTTCAGAGTAACAGAAAAAGAAAATCATAAAACAAGACACTTTTAAGACATGTTTGTGGAAATACCAGATAGGAGGGTCATAGAAAAGTGAGGATGCTCAGATTCAGATGCTGTTCAATGACATTCTTAGCTTTTGGGTTGGTGGAAGGTCCATTTATACTTCTAAGGGTCATAAGGGTGATGGGTTACATTCAGTGGTGATGGGTCACATTCAGTGGTAGGCAAAAAAAGGCTACGTTGGCTAAAGATAGCCCAATATAGTCTGGGCCTGGACTTACAAAATTCCAATTCTTCACAAAACTGAAATTCTAGTAAATCCAGTGAGCCTCTGTAGTCACAGCCTCTTTCTAAAGCCTTTCATTCACTTCTCCTATGACTTGTTCTTGGTCACAGAAGATTCCAATTATTTCCATATTTTCTTCACCATTGTCATAGCCCACTGTAGATGCAGCATACCTCCCTGCCCCTCTATGGCTTTGACCTGAGCCACATAATTTCTATAATCAATGAATTACAAGCAGGCATAAGATCTATCACACATTCCTGAGGACTTTGGGGTGCTGTGGCCTCTTGAACTCTTATCTTGCAGTGTGTATTTTGAGAAGAGTTTCCCCCATGGCTCCCAGAAGGAGAACCATGACAGCACGTTTATACTTGATCAACAATGTAGATCAGCAGTGCCTCAGTCAACCATAAAACTTGTGAACAAGAAGCAGATACTTGCTGGTGCAGTTGACAATGTCTTATAGGGTTTTTTTTACATAGCATTATAGTGGTGCTAGCTGTCTTATATAACTAATGCAATACAACATTATGGACATTGACTTTCAGTATATGCTGCTATTCTGTATCTCCATGATAGATAGCATCTGCCATAGCTCCTCCTTAAAAGCCTCTTTCAAGATCCTCTTCAGAGCCAGTCCAGAGGTAAGGCATTTCACAGGATGTTCTTCCATGTTTCTGCTCCCAGTTGCTAGTGTTTGGAAGAGTCAGGGGTTCTGAGTATTTTTGTTTGAGCCTTGTCCATTTTTCACAGGCGATTCTGCATTTTTCTACTTGCTAGAGATGAGCTTTAGAAAGCAGGACCTATGTTAATGTCCTGTTCACGAATGTTTGCTAAGTTTCACTGACTTGTCTTTCCCCCTTGTAATGGGAGTTTCAAAAGGGCCCATCAAGCCCTGGTGGTGTGGACTCTATGCTTAGTGCTTACAAAATGCATCTATCATTGCCCATGAGGATGTGAGGTTGGGTTGCCTCCAGCGCTCTTGGCTGGAAGCTTGTGCTCAGGGCAAATGTGAGACCTCTCACTCCCACAGCTCTTGGCAGCAAGAGCCTGAGTCAGTAGGGAATGATACAACCTCATGCACCTTGGCCCAGCCATGCCTCAGGGAGGCCAGCAGGTGGCATTGGCAGTATCCCCAGCTGCCAGAACAATTCTCTATGTTTCTGACCACAGGCCACAGCCTGAACCCTGTTCCTACACAAGAAGAGATTCTCTTTCACAACAAGATGCTTGGGGCTGCTTTAGTATTGGTGCTTGTGGAACTGGTGACAGGGACGTGTCTTGATTCAGTCATGTTCTTGCTAATGTGAGTGATGAACAATATAGTGGTGGCTACCCAAGCCAACCAGACATTGTTCTACTAAAGGCTGTGAGTATGTGGGTATGTGGGTCACCTGGACCAAAGCTGGGTCACTGCACTGACAGATCATATGGTCCCTGAGTTAGGGTATAGTTAAACCTCAGTTTCAGTGTCCTACTAGAGTTATCATGTCATATATAACTAAGTTATAGATAGCAGAAGGATTTTGTTTTAATGTGCATCTTAGCTGCCATGGAGGATCTCCTTTGTATTAATTATCTCTTGATGCAGAACACATGACACCTAAGCTAATGGCTTAAAACAACTTGTCAACATTTATTATCCTTGGAGTTTCTGAAGCAAGAGTTCCGGGTCACTTGGCTGCATGGTTCTGTGTCAGGGTCTCTCAAGAATTAAGGCTGTAAAACATACTTCCAAGATGGCTCTGTCACATGAAAATCTAGCCTGGATTATCAGGGACAGGTATCCCTTCCAGTTAAAGGACTCATGATAAATGGACATAAAAGAGTAGAGACTGGAGAAAGGGCAGTAAGCTGACATAAGGAAAGCAACACATGGCAAACTGATGAGTCAAGACTTACACAGGAAACAAACCCAAGGCCCAAACAGGAAACAAAAGAAATACTGGCTCAAAAACTAAACTGCCTGTTTACTGGACTGGAGCACACACAGATGTGCTTTGTAAATGGCAGTGAGATTAGATGCTAACAGCTAAGTCTGGTGTTAATCAAGGGGCCAATGAGAAGTGCCCTCTGCCCCTTTCCTTGAGTGTCTGAGATTATGGGCTGGCAACACACTGGCATCTCATTCTCTTAAGAGTGCTATCCCAAGTTGTGGGGAGATAAGTTGGGGGTCTCTGGGAGGCCACAAATGACAAAAGCATTTCAGAATGGCTGCAAGTTTGAAGGTACTCAATTTCTATTCTGTTGGGAATTCTCCAGACTCAGAGTGCCTCAGAAATGGCTGGAATTCATCACTGGAATAATTAGGGGCAGAGAACAGAAAATGCCCAGGGTGGTTTAATCAGGAAAATGGTACTGCTGGGATCCAGGGGTCCCATTGGAGCTGGCCACACACTTGGTCTTACTAGAGACTCAACAAGGCAGTTGTCTTATTTCTATCTTTCTCTCGCCTTTGCCTCTCCTCATTTTACCCCCTCCTCTTCCCATCCTTCTTAGTCTTTTTAAGATAAGGTCTTATTCATCCCCTTCTGTTGCTGTGGTAACTCTGACTGATACAAATACCAGAAGCAGCAACTAACAGAAGAGTTTATTAGAGCTTATAGTTCTAGAAAGAAGAATCCACAATGGCAGGAGATACGCTTGGAGTCAAAAGCAGGAAGCTGAGGCATCCTATCTTTATCCACACATGGGAAGCAGAATGAACTGGAAGGGGAAGGAAAGTACAAACTCTCGAAGTGTGCCGAAGGCCTTAGTTACATACTCTCTCCAATAAGGTTCCTCATCTTCAAAGTTTTATAATTTCACCAAACAGCACCACTCCTTGGGAGAAATTCATCATTCAAAACACCACAGAAACCCAGGCAGGCCTCAAACTCACAATCCTCCTGCCTCAGCCTCCTAAGGTTTTCAGAAATATCATACAATCTTTTTTTTTTTTCAGTCAAAGAATCTGAAATATTTCCTAATATTAGCATGGGTGTTATATAATGTCATATTGATCTTAGAGAAAGTTGGGTCATGCCCCTGTCCTCTCATAGACAGGGGGCTGAGGAAATGTAACTGAGTCATATTCAGAGTGAGATGTTTATTCATAGGCAGTAGAGGTCCTTGAAAACCAGCCTAGAACAGTGGGTTTTGTCCTATTGCTCAGGTGCAGGATGAAAGTGGTATTTTAGAAGCATGAATAACACATAAGAAACTAGGTTCCAACATGTTTTCTCCAGGGTCTGATTTGATTTTTAAAGCACTGTGATGTGGCTCCCTGTGGGTACATAAACTCAACATCTGTGGTGCTCCTTCAGATACATGATGGGTGGGGTGTAATGGACATTTTTCTTCCTCCTACAGAATTATTGTTCCTGATGAGTAGCATCCCCCACATAAGCTATTTGCAGCATTGTTTTAGTGGTCTTTAAATTATTTCTTTGTATTTGTGTGACTGTGTGCACACTGGGGGTGCCTCAGAAAACAGAAGAGTGTCCAGTCCCCGGGAGCCAAAGTGACAAGAGTTTGTGAATTGCCCAACCTGAGTGCTGAGTACTGAACTCTGGTCCCCTAGAAGAGGAGTAAGTACTTCTCACCATCTCTCTAGCCCCAGTGTTAGTGGTCTTTGCACAAGATTCTTTGGCTTGGCTATAAAATCTTGTCTCCAAATGATGCTCCACCCTTAATACTTTTGCCATTTCTTAGCTCAGGACTCCACATTTTGTTTCTGAACCCAGTTTTGAGACCTATTAAGCTGTCCCCCTTTCTGGCCTCAGTGATAGTCTTGCCCAGCAATGAGACTTCTGGCCTCAGTCCCTAAGAAGCATCAGGTTTCCTTCTGTCCTGAGGAATGCTCCTGTCTGAGAACCCTGCCCTGTGGCATGCTGTCTTCATTCTGCCTGTGTTTATGCAGGGTTAACAGTCACAAGTGCTCAAAAAGAAGGGCTTCAAACACCACCAACCATCCAGCAGCTAACAGAGGAGAGTTTTCCTATTGCAAAGATGTAGAACAGTTGGCCTATTTTTGCATTCACTATCTTTTCCTTACTGTCCAGGCTAATTTTGTCACCAACTTGACACACTGGCAAAAGGGAGCATCATTTAAGGAACTGCCTCATTGAGTTTGCCTATGGTCACATCTTCGGTGGCATTTTCTTATTTACTAATTGATGTGGAAGGGCTCAGCCTGCTGCAGGTGGACCTGTGCTGTCTGTGTAAGAAAGGCAGCTGATTATGAGCCTGGGGGTGAGCCAATAAGCAGTGTTCCTGTGTGGTTTCTGCTTCAAGCTCCTGCCTTGGCTTCCCTCCATGATGTACTATAACTATAAATTAAGCTCTTTCCTTCCCAGGTTGTTTTCGGGCAGTGTTTTGTCACAGCAACAGAAAGGACCTAGAATCATTATTGTGGCTAAATATGCAACAGAAAGAATTTGAATCAAATTTTCTTTGGCTCATGACTTCAGAGTGTTCAGTTTACTGGTGACCTTGCTTCAAGCACTTGAACAGGACAGCGTGGTAGTGGCAGGAGTATGTGGAGAAAGATGTCCTGGGAAAACAGAGAAATGCGAGAGAAGAATAAAGAGAGATGTAGAACCAAGGAACGCCCCCCCCCCAACCAGTGACCCACTTCCTTCTACCTTTCAACACCCCCCAATAATGTCATCCTTTTATGAGTCCATCAAGAAATGAATCCATTCATAGGTCAAAGCCCTCAAAATCTAATTATCTCTTAAATGCCTTCACAGACACACTCAGGGATGCACTTTACTAATTCCCAAGACATTTCTCATTACAATCAAGTTGACAGTCAAGATTAATCATCATACTTGTGGACGATCTCAGACTTCATGAATGGCAGAGCAAGGGTTCAAATGCAGATCTTCAACATGGGCAGGACACTGGGCTCTTAACCATGCTTCTAGGATAAGCATGTGTAGGACAGAGATGAGGAAGCTATAGCCAGAAGCAAAAATGAGTTGATTGTAAGCCCGTTCTGTTTAATGAGCCCCAGACTCTGAGAGAAGAGCATTGTGCACAGGTCACTCACAACATTCTTAGTTACCTGCTGGAATTTTTTTTTCCAGCAAGATTGAGCAATCTTTGAGAAAAGATAACATATTTTATTTCTATTTGTTTTGATTCCACCATGGTGTCTGCAACCAGTAGCTATCAAATATACCAGAGATTGCGCCCACTACAAGTCAAGCCAGCATTTTCCATAGTCATGAGTAGAAAGAGGAAGTTTTCTGTGCAGCTGAGTTTGCTCACACCAGCCTCTTTATTTTCAGAAACCAGTAGAGTCCCCTCAGTGCTTGGTTTGATTATAGTGGAGAGTCTGGAACTTATGAAAATGTGTTGACTAATACAAGGGTAGAAATACAGCTGATCTTACAACATGCCCATCCTCACCTTGCTCCCCAGTCCCTAGCAGGAAGCTCTGACTTTGCTGGCTTCTCGTTCAGACTCTAGCATTATGCACACACAGTACATGGCTAGTGCGAGCCTGAAAAAGGCAGAAATCGGAGGATTGACCTTGACACCATTAGCACAGTGAGAACAGACTCCTCTGCTTCCACTCTGTTATCAGAGTGGCAGCCGTGAGCAACAGTCACCGTGAGAGAGGGTTCTGGCGCTGCCATTAAATTACATGCATGTCTGCTGCATCCAGCCATTACAGTTTTGGTAAAGTAATTCTTCATGACCCTTGATGAAGAGCAGATGATTAAGGAGAAGGGACTTGAAGGAAGTTCTTTAAAGAAAGTGCCACCTACTGTCCTTGAAAAGGACTATGCATATTTCCAGCCCAAGGATTCCAGGAGAGCCCAGAGCCTGGGATCTCAGAGTAGGTAGAGAGGAGATATGTGAGGAGGGTGTGATAGCTAAGCTTGAGAGTCAATTTGACTGAACTGAGAGTGGCCTATGAGGGTACTGAAGCCCATCTCTGGGTGTACTGTGTCTGGGATGGCATTTCTAAAGACAGTTCTGAGGGATCTGACCTAATAAGTTCATTAGTGAACTGCAGATTCAACATCTGTAGATTATTGGGCTGGTTGGGATTGTGGAAGTTAAAATTTAGTTGGAGAAAGTTGATTTCTTTTTTTTTTTTTTAAACTTTATTTATTTATTTATTTATTTATTTGCCTTGGTGTTTGCCTGGAACTGGAACTACAGACAGTTGTCAGCTGCCATGTGGGTGCTGGGAATCGAACCCGGGTCCTCTGGAAGAGCAGACAGTGCTCTTAACCGCTGAGCCATCTCTCCAGCCCCGGAGAGAGTTGATTTCTATCAGCAAGACTCTGAAACATTTATCTTGCCTTTCCTCCCTGCCTTTGCTTCCTGTCTTCTACAAGAGAAGCAGTCCTGCCATTCTACCAAGATGCTCTGCTTTACCACAGTCCCAGAAGCAAGGCAACCAGCCAACGCTGGATGCAAACCTCTGAAATCATGCACCAGAAAAAAGACCACCTTTCCTCCTATGTTTCTTTCAGGTTTTGTTCCTATGTCTGAGCGACACAGGGGATGATGAAGCATGCTGAAGCTAAGCCAACTCTGGAGGGTGGTGTGGTATGGGTGAGGGGGATCACAGGTGATTTATGGGGAACCTGCTTCTGATCTTCCACTTGTAGTGCTTCATCAGTCACTCTGGCTGACACTAGCTACCAAAGGGAAACTCATTAGCTGGGGCTACAAAGCCTCTGCCTGCTATCTGGGATGAGACTGCCAGCTCTCGGAAGCTCGTGCTGCCCTGTGCTGACTTTTCCAGTGAAGTGAGGAAAACAGATATGGCTGATATTTTGTATAGTTATATTTATTTAATTTAGAGGGTAGTTTTTCCTTTATTCTGAAATTACAACATGACTTTGGCCTTATGTTGCCCTCTCTGTTGTGAAATGATGGTGATTATAAATAAGTGTTGAACCCTGGACTGACCCTTCGGACCCCACTCCAACTATAGGAATACCAGACTCATTCTTGAGGGAGGGGGGACAAAACTGGATTTGGCCAGGGGTGGAGACTGATCCAAGCATTATTGAGTCAGTGGGACCATGGGACTGTCTGCTCCCTGCCCAGCGAAGGGATGGGGAGTTGCAGAGAAGAGAAATGTCAAGATGTGGTGGGAGGGGGAAGGGACCTTGAATAAGGATATACAGGGATGGGAAAAAAAAATTTCAGAGGGAAAGCTGAACACATAGTAAATATATGTGTAGCAATCTTATTTGCATTACCACCCTTGATAAGCCATGCTTATGATTCTTATCCTGTTCGTAGTTATTGTTAACTTTTCCTCATTTTAAATTCATGTTACTGTTTTTTTGTTAAATACAAAATAAAGAAGGAAAAAAAAAATAAGTGTTGACCTGACAAAATACAAAGCTTTCTATGACCTGTCTACCCCTAACCGTTGGAAAATTTGACATCTTTACATACTGTTTGTAAGATGTAGTTCCACATTCATTAGACAAGGTGTCCCCAGATCTTCCTGTCTCAGTGTAGAATGACATTCAGGGTGTTCCTCTGAGTCCTTCTACCCTATGGTAGGGAAGGTTTCTGAAGACCCTCCAGATGGGATCCATTTCTGACTGTATGAGAGGTAATAGGGTAGGAATTATATCTCTATTGTTAAAAATGGGGGAAGGTTGGGAGTGCGCGGGGGTGGGGGGGTGGGGGGGGAGTGAGAGGGGGGGGAGAAGATTCTCCATTTCTCCATGCCTCGGCCTGCTGTGCCTGGGAGAGTGTTCATGTGGATTAACAATGATGGGGTTACTGTGTGCACAGTGTGTGGGACACTCTGGCATGCACATCCTCTGTTATCTGAACTCTAGAGTGTAGCAAGGACCAGAGTCATCCAGATGACCCTCATGGGACATGCAGGGCAAAACCAAAAAAAGCAGCAACAACAACAAAACCCCTTTATTGTTGAGGTTTCTGTAGTGGTGTAGATCTCGACGATGCTGGGATGTTTGTTACTGCACTTTAGCACATCCCACTGAGAGTGGTGCCAGAATTAAGCTCAGGCAGAGACTCCACGAGGCCCTGGCAAACAAGCAGTTAGTTGTTCCCCAGATGCATTTTCTCTGTTCTTCAGTTCCACAAACTCCATTCTTAAGGAGCTTTCAGAGAACCTGTCAGGTATAATAGTTGTCAACCTGGAACTGGAGGGCCTTGACTCTGAGCTTAGCCTCCTCAAACAGTGAGACATTCTAATTGAACTTCTCCTTGAGTAACCCGTAGTTTCCGAAGAATTATTTACAGAGACTGCAACCTCATAGAGGAATTATGTAGATAATATCTCCTGCGGTCCTGAGTGTCATGGGCCTACTTCTCTGGAGAGCCAACCACAAACAAGAAATGGCACAAGCAGTCTTTAGTGGAAAGTACTGTTGTTAAGACTATAAAACTAGGTGATAGGCTAGAGAGAGAGACTTGGGTGGGAAGGGCTGCTACAGATCCATGTCCTGTGCAGGCCTCTGAGTTGGGGACAGTGAGATGAGACCAGTCAAAAAGAAAATTATGCTGAATGGGAAGAATCAAACTCATTGTTAATGTGAATCATGTCTTATGCCACGATTGAGTCAGTAAGTGGACACTGGACCCTCTGCAAGTGCCAGAATAAAGCAACGGACAGAACAGAAAATAAAAGTTGAAGCTCTCAGGGACACACCAGTCAGAGATTCTGTGCCCACAGACCCTACTTCTTGAGACCATATTGGCTTGTTTGCCTCCTCCCAACTCTGTGTGTGTGTGATTTTGTTTCAGACCCCATCCTTGCTTATTTCTCTGGTGACTGTCTGTCACAAAGTGTGCAGATGTACTCCACTGTGCCAATTGCCATGATGTCCTATCTCACTACCGGACTCTGGAGTCAAAACAGTGAACCAAAATGAATATTTCCTTTTTCATTCTTCTTTTCTTGGATACTTTTCTCACAGCAATGTAGATCCCACTCACATATATATGGCCTTCTCCTTCTGATGAATTTGGGGGTAGAGTAAATGAGTTGTGCTCCCTTTTTCCCATCTCCTGGAGGGGCAGTCCTAGAGAGGGAGACTTTCATGAAGCATGGGAGAAGTTCATCTAAGAAACACCAAATGGGATTGAGATGTGGCCACTACAGAGACTATGACAACACTTGTCCTTGTCAAGACACTCTCCAGTGTCAACAGGCTCCTCATTGTCCTCCCGCATTTCCATCTCGCTGATGAGAATTAAGTCAGTCATGAAGGCATGAGTACTCTCATCTAGTCAGCTATCATCACAACTTTCTCCTCTTGGACCTCACAGTCTCCACCAGAGTCTAGGGCTTGTGAAACGGCTACATACTTGACAGGTGCTATGGTGAGATAGGTAAATGAGGAATATTTATAGAGTACCTCAGCTCCACAAAGGATGGTGCATTACATTTTAAGGATGTAATGTGTCGATGTTCATTTCTGCAACATTTAGTTTGCTGGCATTAGAGCCAAGCGGATGTTGTGAAATGTAATAAAGCTGCATCCAAACATAACAAGGGAACCTGCAAGCAGCACTGCTCAAGAATGTGCTGAGAGAGGCAGTCTTCCAGCCTTTCCCAACTCTTTGGACTTAATCAGATTTCCTAGAACATCTGTTTTTGGCGTATTGTCCATTTTGCATTTAAATTTGTATAACGACAGCTGTTGGGAAATCAAAAATATCTGTGGCTTTTCAAGTCAGTGGAAATTACACTTGGGTGGTGACTGGATGCTAAGTTGGACTGCCTGCCAAAGGAGATGATCTAATCCTTGCTGAAGATTTATTAAGCAGGTCCTGTCGGCTGCTGCTCAGCTGAGGGATTTTATCAGCTATCCATCTATGGCCATGTGTTTGATGTTCTGAGAGTTCATACAACTTTATATATATATATATTTCAAGAGCTAGGAAATATGATTGAAACAAATGTGTAAGAAGTCAGGGGTAGAGGCAATGGATCCCCAATCCTCAGCACAAAGAATGCATGTTTTAATGGTAGCTTCCAAAGGAGGTGGTGGTAGCTTCTCTTCCAGTCCTCTCCCTCCTGACTCATGCTTTCTTGCATGTTCTCCTGGCTATTGCTGGCAACTTGGCCATGGTTAGACAATCCTTACCTATACCCACAGTTGTCTACCCCCATACACATTCTTCCCTGCCTTTTACATAGCTTCCTTGACCTTTTGCTCTTAATCCTCATTTTACTTTGGGGGCATTTCTTTACCACATTGTCTGAAAAGCCCAGACTTTTCTGTTCTCTAACTCTGCCTATTTTTCTCTCTTGCATTCTTTTTTTTTTTTTTTAAATTTTTTTTTTTGATTTTATTTATTTATTATGCATACAGTTTTACAGAAGAGGGCGCCAGACCTCATCATAGATGGTTGTGAGCCACCATGTGGTTTTGCTGGGAATTGAACTCAGGACCTCTGGAAGAACAGTCAGTGCTCTTAACCTCTGAGCCATCTCTCCAGCCCCCTCTCTTGCATTCTTTCTTTCTATAGCATCAAGTTTATTATCTCTCTTTTATTAATCACATGTTAGTTTTGCTAAAACGTGGGTTCTAACATGGCAGCCCTCTCTGCTTGCCACTGTGCATCTGGGCAAGAAAGGGGAATAGAAGTTGTTATCACTGCTAGAAGCTGGGCTGGGCTCCCTGGAAGCAGAAGACGCTTGGGGCCAGACCTGAACTTTGATTCACTTTCTTCTCTCTGATTTTGTCTGATAAAGCTGAAGAGGAATTAAATGCTCAGGCCACTGGGTGGTTTCACATTGACTCTATAGTCTTCTGACCTGGTATTTCCCACAGAAGAGACGAAATATAAGAAAACTTTTTTTCCTTAAAAAAAAAAAAATGCCAACTGAGTATTTTTTTTGGTATATTAGGGAAAACATAAACTAAGTCTCTAACTTTATCAAGGTAAGATGTCTGATACTTTTCCTCTTCTCTACCCTTCCCATTCTTGCTGTTTATTTGCGTTTCAATCGAGCCTTTCAATGTAGATGTCTGTGATTTGGAGATTCTCCCACTTCAGCTTCCTCAATGCTGATCACAGTAGAGGAATCTTTTAAAAACTTGTTTTTCTTTTTTTCCTTTTAGGATATCTGCCTAATTCAAAGAAAGTCTGAACCAGGACACTAACTTATTGCCTGTTCTTTCACACAAAGTTTTATGCTCTTTGTTCCTGGGTCTCTGTGACTGTGGTGGCTTCCTAGCTGCCACAGTGGCACAGCTGGGTCTGCATTGCCATCTGGTTCTCATAAGAAAAACAACAGATAATTGATCAAGGCAAGCAAACAACAACAACAAACAGTAAAACTAGTGCCCTTTGTATGCTGAATTGGTGATGAGCTAGATCACATCCTTCAGTGGGCCAACAGGAGGTGAGTCTGCAGCTTGACATCGGTGTCTGTCCCCTGTTGAGACAGAACCTCTGCTTATGGGTCCCTCTAGCCTTTCAAGGCAAAATTGGAAATAGGATTTGTTGTCCAAAGGAGGTAGATTTTCTAGGTAGTTTAATGTGCACCTAGATTCTAGTGAAAGGAAAAACAGAGAGTTGAGACTCCCAGGGTAGTGAACCTCAGGCTGGAACAAGGCTCCCAGCCAAGAACAGCCCACACCAGCGTGATCTTCTTTTCTCTATTGGGCTTACTGAGGAGGGGCAATAAACAGCAACCAGCAAAGCAAGGTAACTTTTTACTCAGCCAGGGAGACCACTCCTCACAAGGGTCATGCTAGGAATCACAGGGAGCAGAAGAATAGCCAACAAGGTGGCTCAGATGTACTATAGACCCATAGCCTTGCATGGCAATGGTAATTATACCAGAGCAAAGGGTTCTTTGAAAGAGTGACATAATAAAACTCTCAAACCAGGAGTGATTTCCCCTGACACCCGGCATGCATGAATAACACACACAGTCAAATAGAGGAGTAATCAGACTTGAAATATTCTTTTAATAATACGTTTGCCAGATCAAATATTAAAAATAGAAAATAGAGAAAAGAAGCAACCATCCCCCATGGTATCAGCTCCATAAATATTGCTTCATTAAGCTGTCTGCATCGGTTCGGGGGGAAATAGATTTCCAAATATGGCAAAGGTTCCAGACTGCTGGCTGTGATGGAGCAGAAGATGCAGGGCTGCAGGCATCACTTCCCCTCCCTGTGCTATGTATGCCTTTGTGGCGAGAGCATCACTTAATAGCCAGAGCTGGCCTGACATCTGCCCAAAGAACACATGCTTATTTATTTGTAGCCAAATCTCTCCCATTGGTGCACTCATGGCTTTCAGTGTAGTCAAACAGCAGGGAATTCAGAATGATGCACTTGATTTTCTCAAGATCTTCTAGTATTGCAGCCATCCTCTGGAGTCTTTATGGGGGAGGGGACAGGATGAAGAAGGTAGAGACTTTGTTACAAGGAGGTGATTGGGGTAATGGGTAAAAGAATTGAAGATCTGGATGACTTCTTGGGAAAGAACGGAAGGGGCAAGGGTGTTGTTGCAAAGGGTGAAATAAGAGGGTGACAAGTTCAAGGCCAGGCTGAACTCTATAGTAAGACCCTATCTCAAAAATCAAAAAGATAAAATAGGCCACAAATATTTACTTTTGGGACTCAGGTACCATGCTAAAGGTATTGATTAAAATGTAATTGTAAGGATCCTTGGCATTCCACATAGCTGAGCCAACTCAGCTCAGGTGGGATGCACCTTGTATGGAGGCACGCTCCTGGGTGTGGCTGCGTAAACCCTGTGGCAATGCGTACAGAAGCACCTCCCTGGACGCATGACGCATACAGAAGCACGCCCTAAGCTACATAAACCCATATACACCCCTTTCCTTAAAAGAGACCGCACATTTGGGGGTCTCTCTCTCTCTCTGTCCCCTGACTTCTGTCCTGCTTCTCTGCTTCTGCACCTGCCTGGGAACTCTTGAACTCCTTTCACTCGAGAAACTAACGGTAATGGTCTGGAATGGTCACACATGAGCACCTGTGCTTCCTGCTTCCTGCTGGCTCTGTCTGTCGAAAATGTTGAACTACAAAGCTTGGACTGGATATCCTGGATCCAGGATTAGTAAATGCTCGAAGACACAGGATCCAAGTGTTAACTGACTGTTGGTGAACTTGTAAGTGTGAAGAAACTTGTTTTAAATTCAAGAAGACTTTGCTCTCGGAGTCATTCAACTTCCCATTACCATCATACTGATTTTCAAAAATATAGTTTTTAAAAAGTTGAATGCAATCTACTTTTATTTGATCTTTAAACTGAAAAGAATTTTTTGACTTTTTAAAAAATATAGCCCTTAATGGTTTTGAATTCTCTATGTACACCAGGCTGTAGCTTACAGATCCACCTGCCTCTCCTCCCTGGGATTAACAGTGTGAGTTGCTACACCTGCTTCTTGTTTAACCTTTAAGCATTTTTTTAATTTTTGTTTATTTTATTTATTTTGTGTCTATAGGTGCTTTGCCTGTGTACTGGATGAGTGTGGTACCCGCAAAGGCCTTAAGAGTACATCAGATCCCTGGGACCTGGAGTTAACAGATCTTTCTAAGCCTCCATTTACGTACTGGGAATTGAATTCTGGTCCTCTGAAAAAGCAGTGAGTATCCTTAACCACTGAAATCTCTCTCTAGCACCTGACCTTTAGGCACTTTTTCAAAGAACGAATTTTATAAGAGTAGCAGCTATGAAATTGGCGCCTCTTCCCATCTACCCACCTACAAGCCCACTGAGGTCCACCCTCTCACCAACCAGCTTCATATGTCACTGTTGTCTGCCCTGAAAACTTTGGGGTTGGTCTTCCCATTCTGGTGACCAGGTGAGGCTTTCAGACTCATTGCTCTTGCTTTCTCCACTAGCACTTGCCAACTCTGGGGAGAAGCACAAGAATGGGTTCAAGGTCACAACAAGTGGTTTTTTTATCAGACGGCAGGCTTCGTGAACTTTAATCACCACAGCTTTCCACGTATATGCAACCCTAGCAAATTATTTATTTTTATTAATTCTCTCTCTCTCTCTCTCTCTCTCTCTCTCTCTCTCTCTCTCTCTCTCACACACACACACACACACCAGCAAGAGCTAAAGGCTGCTAAAGACCCATTAATACCCATCTAACTGTATTCTTGATGCAAATACATGCATGAACTGAAAGAGCTTCATGGTCACATTACTCAAAGTCCTTTTCTTGCCCACATCATGTTCATCTAAACCTCCATTATCTCAAATACGAGAGGAACTTGTACACTTGCTGCATCTCTTAGTAAACCTGATTGGCCCAAAGGGGCTCATGATATCTATAGAAATTGTTGTGAACTTGCTTTGAGACGCATTGACCAATGCGTATCTAGTTTAGAGGAGTCTGAGATTTTCCTTGGAAGAAGCCCATAGTGGGCTCAGTGGGTAAGGGTGTGTAAGGAGCCTTTTGCAGACTTCTGAAGTTGTAGCTGTTAAAAGTTTAGAGCTATGCCCTGTAGGGGAGAAGGGATGCAGACAGATGGTGAAGCTACCCACCTGTGAGGCATCTGTAGCTTGCCAGGGGAGCTGACCAGATGCAAATTCCAGTTAATTCTACTGAGCACCCAGCTCCACTGTGTTTTTCAAGTGGGTTCAGCAATCTAGTTCTTTGAGAGTGGTCAGCTAGAGACTTGAGTTTCTGTGGAGTCAGCCTCTTCATCCTAGGGCCTCCTGTGGAGCACAGTGTCTCCTTTCCTGAGGTTATGACTGTAGTGTAGCTCCATCTGGTATCAGG
Organism: Sigmodon hispidus; assembly: GCA_004025045.1. Taxonomy (NCBI): domain Eukaryota; kingdom Metazoa; phylum Chordata; class Mammalia; order Rodentia; family Cricetidae; genus Sigmodon; species Sigmodon hispidus. The sequence continues at coordinate 48,420 of PVIH01009052.1, read as the reverse complement.
TTAGTGTTTCCTAATTGCAGAAGTACAAACTTACAGTAAGCAGAGCTGTCTTCCAGTGTGAGATGATTAGGAAAACTGTTGCAATGTCAGTATGGGAGGCTGCCTAGGCCACATGCCCATTGACCTGTGCCTAATACTGTGTACTAGTAGCTGCTGACTCCAAGGGAGCCCCTTTCCAGGCCTGGCAATAGCCTTGGGCTACGGCCTTTAGAATCAAGGCACTAGCATCTGTAATCAGATAGCTTGCCCCATGCTATCCCTTAAAGCACAATGCCCCTTTCCCTGTCTGTAACTCCATGAGGCTGTTGTTATGTCTATTGTACACAAGGGAAGCTTTGAGGCATCCTTGGGGTATGGGCTTGGAAAGTTGGTCACACAGAACTGTCTATTGGACATGCACCATTACTAAAAGCATCTTGATGATAGATCATCTGGTATTAAACACAGAGGCAGCCCCTTTCTCAGTATAATCATGATAAATGGAAAAACCCAGACAGGTGAATTTTAATAGGCATACAAATGCACTCAGATTAATTAGATTGCATTTCAAAAAAAAAAAAAAGTACTTTTCTCATTCGCTCCATAAATCTAAACGAGGGCCTCTAAAACATAATAGCCATCACACACTAAAATGCATGATGACATAATAAAAGATTATCAGTGCATGCACACAGTTAGGCAGGAAGTTGGAACAGGATGGGCACAGTAGGAGCTATGTGGCAGTACAAGTGATGGGGGGGAGGGGCTCCCATAACCAAAGGGATGCGGGTGAGCAGACTGAAGAAACTCCAGGCATGTTTCTACCTTGGGATAGATCTCTTAAATTAATACTATTTCCTTCTCTAGACCATCCAAAGCAAGATGTTAGATGAAAGACACTATACCTTCTCAGCTTGTATCTTCCAGCTGAGAAATAAGGGGTGCTGTTTTCTAGCCAACAAAAGGCCCTAGGGTCAGGGAAAGAAAGAATAATCAAAGATTCTGGAGATGGGGAAAGTCAGGAGGTTCTTTTTCAATCTCACCTTTTCTACATGAGGACACTGAGCTCTTTATGTCTGCTCAGGTAATAAAACAGCGCTTTGCAAACAGGGAGCATGGAATAGCTTAAAGGCAGAGTGTGAGAACAGAGAAGAGTCACAAAGAATAGTCCTTCAAGCTCACTCTTGAAGCTTCAAACTGTCAACTGAACCTGATGAGTGTCGTGAGCCCACACGAGTCAGGTACTCCTCAAGTGTCCAGAGGCAGTGCTGGTAGCTTCTTGGAAACAAATTAGAGATAAAACTGAGTTGGGGAGCTATTTGCTGGTCAGGGTGAGTAACAGTTAAATTTGCATTGCAGGTCAATTGTTAGTTTAAGCATGTTCTTCATGAAAGAACTCATTTGTTGCTTATATAAAATCTACATAGACTCGGGCACTCTATATTCTACAGGATCACCCTAACCCAAGGTCAGAACTACACAACTAACCGTTGGCAATGTCAAGTCCCTAAAATCCCAGCCCCATATGGTTGTTTTATCTTAAGATTTCCATCCTGTTTGCAACTAAACTATACCTCAGGCTCACTCTCATCAATCTGGACTGTGATATCAGGAACGCCTGTTTGCAATTGTTGTTGATAGAACTCATGGTGGGTCTAGTCCCCACTGCAATAAGGTTCAACAAATGCTAGGCTGCCTCAGGAGCTGGAGTGGTGACCTGTGCCTGAGACATAGCAAGCTCTGCTGGAGGGAGGCTGAGGAGTGGCCCTACCACAGCCCAACAAAGCATAGGGGCAGCCACATTTTCCATGGTCTCTGCCAGCACTGTGGATGTGGGATTGTCCTGTTTCTGGTTACCTTGTTTTGAGTCTTCTGGTACTAGCTTGACACCCTCCTTGCTATCACTCCAAAACCTGCTGTCCATGTTTCAAGCAGCTAAGTAGGCATTTTCTTTGGAAAGCCTGGCCCAGAGAACCACTGGAAACACTGTGCACAATTTAAGACGTTAATTAATGGGGAGGGGTCAATCAGAATCCTTAGAAATACTAGCTTTGAAGCACGTATCCTTTTAGCTCATGATGTGTTTTGAAATGTGACATTTGGGTGCATGCAAGGTCCTTGATAATTCTTACTTGCAAAACAAGTTAGAGTTCAGATCATGCTAAGGTACAAAACACAGATGGAGTCCAAATGTAGCTAATAGACGGGAACTAGACATGCAAAAGTCTACATTGCTTACTCGATTTATTTATTGTTTTTCAGTTTTTAGTGTGTGCGTGTGGACTACATAAGAACTTAAAATGAAATGAATCCAGGGATTCTGGCTGTTTGTTCATTCTCTTAAGGTCACTTTTATACCCATCCTTCCTAAAGGGCTGTGAGGAGGCACACAACATATAAGATGCTGGCATTCCTTCCTTTCTGCACCTTACAGAATGAAGAATTTGGTACTAATCTTTAAATTTTTAGATTTATTTATTTGCATTTTATGTATTCAGGAGTTTTCCTTCATGTGTGCATCATAAGCCAGCAGCGCCTTCCAAGGTGAGAAGGGAGTATCAGATTCCTTTCAAATTGGAAGTATAGATAGTTGCTGGCTGCTGTGCCAATGCTGTCACTAAACCCCATTTCTGTGCAAGTGCAGCCAATGCTTTTAACTGTGGAACAATCTATGCAGCTCTGTATTAATCCTTTTTATTGAGAGTTTCACTATGTATCTCAGATGGCCTCAAACACACAATCGTGCTCCAGCCTCCAGAATGCTGGTATTACAGGCTTGGCTACCACGCCTGAGTTTGAGGGCTAGCTTAAAAAGTGTCTGTTTAATGCAGTAGTCACTGCGATGGGAAGGAAGAGAAACTGTAAATTCATAACAAACCCAGCTGCAGGGATGAACTTCATAGACCATTTATTGCAGGCATATCAGTGTACTGCAGGTGATGTGAGGGTGTTCATATGGCCAACAGGAAGCTGCGGTGTCTAAGCAGCAGAAATCTCAGGTGTGGAATAATGAAACTTACTGCCAGGGTTGCAAAAAGTTTTCTGCATCTAGACAATAGCTGTGTACACAGAGGTTACTCATGGATGTTTTTCCCTTTTAAAGATATTAATTGGTTATTTTAGGTGTATGAGTATTTTGCCTGCATGCATGTCTGTGAACCAGTTGCATGCTTGGTGCCCATTGAAGCCAGAAAAGGGTGTCAGATATCCTGAGATGGTTGTGAAGATGGGTGTTGAAAGTCAAACCCCAGTCCTCTGTAAGAGCAGACAGTGCTCCTGGTCAGCATTTCTTAAAATTCACAAAATTGTGTACTTACATAGTTTCATCTCAGTGTATACAAATTACAGCCTAATAAACTACTATTAGAATTAAGGTTTTAAAAATCTAAGTAAGAGTTTGCCTCTAAAACATTAAAATTTTCTGAAGGCCCCTCTCTCTCTCTTTCTCTTTCCCCCCCTCCCCCCGCTCTCTCCTCTCTCCAGTGTGCTGATGAATCTTACTAGTATCTCTGTGAGGACTTCCACATCTATGTTTATCAATATTATTGGATGTGATTTTCTTTTCTTATAAAATCCTGGTCTGGCATGGTATCAGCCTCTCTTAGAGTTTAGGAGTATGTCTCCCTACTCAAAAATTTGAAAACTTCTATGATATTAGTTCTTTATATTTGTTGAAGTTGAGTCATGCAGTTTTCAGATCTTTAGCTTTTCTTTGTGGGGTGGCTTTGCTGCCAATGCAGTTTTCTAACTTGTTCTGCTTGGATATTTTTCTTCATGGTACAGTGCGGTCAGATTGTATGTGTCTAGGATTTTCTATGATTGTTCTAGATTATTCAATGTATTGATCTCTGCTGATGCTATGGTAACAATTGTGGGTTTACTTATTCAAGTTTTCTCATTCTCTTAATCAAAGTTTTCATTATTATGTTTTCAGAAAGCTGATATTTAATTTTTTTCTTCTTCCTTTTAGATGAATTTCCTGGTCTTAATTTTATTTATTTTCACTCTTCTCTCTCCTAATTTGGGGTTTATTTTGTTCTTTTTCTAGTATTTTGAGTGTTCATGCTTATTTGACATTCTTAATTCTTGGCTTGTGGAGGCATTTATTACTATCAACATTATTAGAATTTTTTCTTTCCTGCCTCTATAGGCTACAGAGATGACTTAGTAGTTACAAGCACTGACTGCTTTTTCAGAGAACATGCATTACATTTCCAGCTCCATGTGATGGCTCACAACTACCCAGTGCAAGGAGATCTGATGCTCTCTTCTGGCCGCTTTGAGTCTGGTACACATAAATACACTCAGGAACATGAATACATTCATGACCTTAAGATAAAATAAATACTTTTTAAAAGTTACTTTTGCTGTAGTTAACATGTTTTTGAGAGTATTCCACCCTTTTTACATTCTGGAAGTTTGGAGGCTATCAGTTTTTTAATGTTTGGAAAAATTGAGTCATGAAATATTCAGGTCCTGGGATTTTCCTCGATGACTATCTTAAGAAGTCTTTTAAGTTTCCTTTTTATTTGGTCAATGTTAAAAAGTAACTTTTTTGATTTTTTTCATTATGAATAAAGTCATATTTTTTTTAATCCATGTATCTTCTTCTTCAAATTCCCTTCTCCCTCCCATCCCTCCCAGTCACTCTCTCTTCTCCACATCACTTTATTTTCTCCTCAGCAAGGGCAGGAGGTCCCAAGGTCCCAAGGTGGCTTAGTTCAGCATCCACTCCAGGCAGATCTGCTTTCCTCACCCCAACATCAAGACTGGGTCAGGTGTTCCTCTGGAGGGAATGGGCTCCAAGGTGCTGGTCCAAGGTGTTTCAGATCCCAAGCTGTTCAGTGGTTGTGATTTGCAGCTTGGACATGCTTTGCTTTTTGTTTAAAGTCCACTAATGAGTTAGTACATCTCCTGCTTATCTTTCTGGGTGATACCCAGAATGTGATACCTCATTCAGGAGGATATTCTCCAAATCCTTCCATTTGCCTGCAAATTTTAGGATATCATTTTTTCTCATTACTGAGTAGTACTCCATTGTGTAGATGTACCACAATTTGTTAATCCATTCTTCAGTTGAGGGGCATCTAGATTGTTTCCAGGTTCTTTCTATTGTGAATAATGTTGCTATGAACATAGTTGAGCTAATACCTTTGGAGTGCAAATGTGCATCTTTAGGATATATACCAAGTAGTGGTATTGCTGGATCCTTGGGGAGATTGATTCCCAGTTTTAGGAGAAACCTCCATACTGCATTCCAGAGTGGCTGAACCAGCTTACACTCCCACCAAGAATGGAGGAGTGTTCCCCTTGTTCAGCAACCTCTCCAGCTTAGGCTGTCATCAGTGTCTTTTCTCTTAGCCAGTTTGACAGGTGTAAGGTGGTATCTTAAAGTTGTTTTGATTTGCATTTCTCTGATGGCTAAAGACGTTGAGCACTTTTTCAAGTGCCTTTCAGCCATTTGTAATTCTTCTGCTGAGAATTCCCTTTTTAGTTCTGAACCCCATTTTTTAATTGGGTTATTCAAGGTTTTGGGCTCTAGTTTCTTGAGTTCTCTACATATTTTAGAGATCAGTCCTCTGTCACTTGTAGGGTTGGTGAAGGCTGTCGTTTTGTCCTATTGACAGTGTCCTTGGCTTTACAGAAGCTTCTCAGTTTCAGAAAGTCCCACTTCTTGATTGTTGTTCTTAGTGTCTGTGCTACTGGTGTTATATTTAGGAAGTGGTCTCCTGTGCCAATTCCTTGGAGGGTATTTCCCACTTTCTTTTTTGTCAAGTTCAGTGTGGCTGGGTTTATGTTGAGGTCTTTGATCCACTTAGATTTGAGTTTTGTGCAGGGTGATAGGCTTGAATCTATGTACATTTTTTTTTACACATTACCTTCCAGCTATGTCAACACCATTTATTAAAGATACAATCTTTTTACCATTGAGTATTTTGGGTCTCTTTGTCAAAGATCAGGTGTTCATAGGTTTTTGAGTTAGTGTCGGGATCTTCAATTCAATTCCATTGATCCACAAGTCTGTCTTTATGCCAGTACCAGACTGTTTTTATTACTGTAGCTCTATAGTATAACTTGAAGTTGGGGATGGTGATGTCTCATGAGGTTTTTTGGTTGAGCAAAATTGTTTTGGCATTCCTGGATTTCCTGTTATTCCAAATGAAATTGAGTATTGTTCTTTCAATGTGTGTAAAATATTTTGTTGGGATTTCAATGGCAAGTGCAATGAATCTATAGATTGCTTTTGGTAGAATTGCTATTTTTTTTATGTTGATCCTACCTATCCAGGGGCATGAGATCTTTCCATTTTCTGAGATCCTCTTCAATTTCTTTCTTCAGTGATTTAAAGTTTTTATCAAATAGATCTGTTTCTTCTTTGGTTGAAGTTATTCCAAGGTATTTAATGCTATTTGCAGCTATTATAAAGGGTGATGTTTCCCTTATTTCTTTTTCAGCTCTTCTATCTTTAGTGTATAGAAGGGCTACTGATTTCTTTGAGTTAATATTGTATCCTGCTACATTGCTGAAGGTGTTTATCAGCTGTAGGAGTTCCCTGGTAGAATTTTGTGGATCAGTTATGTACATACAATCATCTGCAAATAGAGATAGTTTCACTTCTTCCTTTCCAAGTTTTATCCCCTTAATCTCCTTTTGTTCTTTTATTGCTTTAGGTAAAACTTCAAGAACTATATTTAATAGATAAGGGGAGAGAGGACATCCTTGTCTATTTTCTGATTTTAGTGGGATTGCTTTGAGTTTTTCTCCATTAAGTTTGATGTTGTCTGTCGGCTACTTGTAAACGCCTTTATTATATTTAGATATTTTCCCTGGTTCTGATCTCTCCAGGACTTTTATCATAAAGGAGTGTTGGATTTTGTCAAAGGCTTTTTCAGCATTTAAGGATATGATCATATAGTTTTTTTCCCCCTTTAGTTTGTTTATGTGATGGTAACATTTACAGTTCTTCGTATGTTGAACCACCCCTGCATTTCTGGGATGAAGCCTACTTGATTGTGGTGGATGATATTTTTTTATATGTTGTTGTATACAGTTTGCCAGAATTTTGTTGAAAATTTTAGCATCAATATTCATGAGGGAATTTTTAAAAATTAAAAAAAATTCACTCATTTCTGTATTTTCCAAAGTTTCTTGTTAATAGTTCCTTGTTTTATATCATTGTGAGCAGAAATGATACTTGATACAATCTCAGCCTAATTAAATTTTACAAGACTTGTTTTGCATACTCATGTGGGATCTGTCTAAAAGGACATTGCATGAGGGCTGAAGAGCATACATTCTGCTGCTCTTACATGGATGTGTTCTGTGTATATCTCTCATGCCCAGTTAGTTTAAATTATTGTCCAAATTCTATCTTTTCCTCACTGAAAGTGGGATATTGAAATTCCTCATTCTCTGTGTCTCTTCAAATCTTTTCATATTTATTCTTTTGTAGAGTTAGGTATTTCAAGAGTGTGTATTTACAGTTGCTATATATTTTTTGATGAGTTGGCTTATTGTATTTTGTTATTCTTTGTCTTTTTAATAGAGAATTTAATCAATTTACATTTAAGGTAGTTTTTGAAAAGTAAGCACTTATTGTTTCTATTGTTTTGTTAAGTGGTTGCTTGTGGGTCTTTTATTATTATCTTCCTCTGAGGTTTGATGGTTTTTCTCTAATGGTCTGCTTTGAATTCTTTCTGGTTTTACTTTATGTTTTTGCTAAAGATTTTTGCCTTGTGGTAACTGTGATACTTCCACGGAACATCCTATACTCAGCCTATTTCAAACTCATAATAATTGAAATGTGGTTTGCACAGAACAACTCTACACTTACATTCCTACATATTTTACAGTTTGTAAAATATTTTATAGTAAAAGAGCATCTGTGTATTCCTTGTCAGTTTATCTTAGCTATAGTTGATAATGATATTCTTGTTTGTACCATTGTAGTGGAGGAAAAAGTTGCTGTGCATATCATGGTTCTGGGCAGGTTGAATACAACTTTTTTACTCATACTGTTCAACTTTGTGCCTTCATATTTTTGTTATTAATGATTTGCCTGTGTTTTCAAAGATTGTTCTGTAGCACTTCCTGTAATGTAAATCTGGTTTTGAAGGCCTCCCTGAGTCTTTCTCCATTTTGAATGGTAGGCTTGCTAGATAAATCATTTTTATTTGCCTAATTTCCTCTTCTGCGTGTTGACTACGTCATCCTGCTTCCTCATGGCCTGGAAGTCATTATGCTGAGAAACCCACCTATGTTGTATTATTACTTGCTGATTTGTGAACTGTTTCTATCGTCTGTTGCTCTCATTTTTCCTTTGTTTTTAATGTTTTAAAAAGATTTTATTTGCTTTATTTTATGTGCATTTGTATATCATGTCTGAGGAAAATAGAAGAGGATATCAGATCCTCTAGTGTTGCAGTTAGAGGTGGCTGTAAGTTGCCATGTGGGAGCCATGTGTTGCGAACTAAAGCCAGGTCCTTAGCAACTGAGCTGAGCCATTTCTTCAGGTTTGTATTTTGTTGTTGTTGTTGTTTATAATTTAATTATTGTGTGTTCTGGAGAGCTCCTTTTTTTTTTTTTTTAATGATTTTATCGAAAAGTCCCTTGTTTCTTATATTTGGATGCTGGAATCTTCCCCCCATACAACAATTAGATTTTCTTCTGTGATTCAAACATTCTGTCTCTGTGCTTATTGATTCTTTTCTGAGGCTGTTGTTAATGATGTTTGTTGCTTTAGAAGGTATCTGATGTTACAGATGCTACTTTTTGTTATAGGTTCTGTCTATTGAATTGTTCATTATATTTTTACTCCCTAGATTTTTATGTTTCATTGTTTCTATTTTTCAGACTTTTAGCTTTGTATCTTGCTTTCTGAATCTCACTCACCTTTAACAAGTATTATTTCCCTGTCTTTGAGACTTTGATTTGCATGGAAGTGGAATCTGATGATCTCTTTGTAAATGCCTTATTTTACTTTGCACAGTGTCCTCAAGTGTTGCGAATGTAAGGATTCCTGGCACTCCACATAGCTGAGCCAACTTGGCTCAGGTGGGATGCACCTTATATGGAGGCACGCCCCTGGGCATGGCTGCGTAAACCCTGAGGCAGGCACTCTTTTAAAAGAGACCTGAGCATATTCAGTTCTCTCTCTGTCTCCTGACTTCTGTCCTGCTTTTCTGCTTCTGCACCTGCCTGGGAACTCTGTTACATAAATTCTGTGTGGCCTTGGTAGTGTGTATCTCCTTTAATGCGCGAAACTAACCGCAAACCCTGCCCTGGTTGACAGGGAAATGATCCATACTAGGTGATGAATTAAACTCAGGTCAGCACCACTTTTGCAGGTGCTGGTTCAAAACTTCTATAGACTGATCCCATGGTTTATTTTTTGTACAATAAAACTTTGGAAAGATGTTTTCATATGGCAATTTTCACAACAAAGCTTCAGGTATAGGTTGTAGGAACTCCCTTGCATAGTAACAAGCACCTGTGTCTGTTATAAGAATGACTTCTATAAACAGTGCTCAGAGTAAGGGCCTAAGGAGAAACGATTTATAATAAGCATAAGAATAGAGGGTGCAAAGTACGTGGAATATCTTTTATAAGGATGAGTTTTCACTGAGAGACTAATCTCAGGATAAAGGCCTAAACAATGCTCAGGATACTGGGAGATTTAGGAAGGCTGGTACAATATTATAGTAAACAGATCACTAAGTTATTAAAAAAAAATCTACTCCCACCTTCTGTATGACCACGCATAATAGGCCCACATATTTAACAAGCCTGGTTCCACCAATACTTTCTCTAAACTGTGGTTCCTATACTCAGGTTTCATCAATGCTGTTGTGTATGTCAGAATTTTCTTCCTTTTTAAGTTTCAGTGACATTACGTTCTTGTTCCAACTTGGGTCTGCTATGTTACCCAAAGGCTTCATTTCTATTTGGACAGTATTGCGAGGTGTGGCCAAGTTGAGGATCTTCTGGCTATTGAGAGAAGGCCCTTGAAGAGGATATTGGAACAAAAGTGATGGAACCAAGTAGTCACGAATCGAAGCTTCAAAACTCACTTTCTTCTTATAAACTAGTTAATTTGGGCATCTGATATAGTAACAGAAAGCTGACAAACTTCTATATGTAGCATCTTATCTGCTCACTGCCAGCATATATGGGCTGCACATTTTGCCTCTCTGCCTCCCCCCACTGCCTTCTTTAGTCCAAACTGGCATTTTTAGCTTTGTGTGTAGCCACAGTTGGGCCTTGGAGTGCTGGAATACCGGGTATATCTCAACACACCTCACCCTATTTTAACTTTGGTGACTAAGGCTTATTTTCTCTTCCATGGAAGTGCATGGTGGCTCAGATATGGTGCCCACTGTCTTTCACCAAGGTTATTGTCTCTCCCATTGCAAAAAGGTCCAGATGACCCTACATCCTGTGTTTTATGTTTCTAATAGCCGTATTCTGCATCTTTTCATTGTTTATGGGTCCACTTTGGTATAATTTGTTGATCAAAATGTCTATTCAAGTCTTTAGCACATTTTTCAATCAGTCTTTAAAAATATTGTGGACTTTTTACATTCTCTACATTTCATGGACATTTACATTTATTTTTTATTATTCTTAAAATGTTTTGGCATATTGTGAATTAACTTTTTTATTTTGTTGATAATCTCTTCTTTCTTCTTCTCTTTTTTCTTTATTCTTTTCCCCTCTCCTTTTTGTGGTGCTGGAGATGGAACTAAATGTCTTTTACACATTAGCCAATCACTCTACCACAGAGCCATGCCCCAGACCTTGATAATGTCTCTTGGTGAACAAATTTCTTTAACTTTCTCTACTTCATTGTTGCTGCTATGAAATGGTATTTGTTGTTAGAGGTATTTTGTTGTACCCATGTTGAGGGACCCCTAAAGACCACCAAAGCCCTTGGTTCTGACAAAGTGGAGGAATTTGTCCCCAAGCTCATGGGTGAGAGGGTTTTTAAAGAGAAGCGGGGTGTTACATGTCTTGGCATTTTAGGATTGGGTTAAAGGGGCATGGGGTACAGTAGCTACTGGCTAAACTTTTGGTGTAAACCTAAGCTTTGAATCTACTCACTGAACTTTTCAGGGAGACACCAAGTTTTGGGTCCATTGGCTGTCAGGCACATTCCTGAGATTTTTCCTTAGTGTCTTCTCAGATTTGGGCCCTGCCCTCAGGCACAAAATAGTACTTTCCTGAAACAAAGCTCTGCAATGGTATATCTTTACTTGCACAGTTTTGTATGACATTTTTTATGAGTTTTTTTTCCATATGTAGATTTTATTATGTCCTTTTCCTCTTACTTTGTTAGTGTCTTTTTAAAAAGTTTATTTTTATTTATGTGTGTCTATTTATGAGTATGTCCACATGAGTGCAGGTGCCTGTGGAGGCCAAAAGAAAACATCAGATGCCCCTAATGCAGGAGTTAAAGGTAATTGTTGTTAGGATTTTGGTATGGTTCACATATACCCAGTTATCTGGCAGCAGATTTCTACAGATGTATGTGGGAACACGGGAACACAGCTGAGGGCAGCAACAGATAGCAAGAGACTCTTAATGCTTTTCTATGTAGAAGAGCTGTATTGTCAGATGAATATGGTTATGATTAACAGAAAGGTTATGATTATAATGGAAGAGAAAGAAGGGAAGGAGTGAAATGTGAGAGCTCCCAAGAGAGAACAGAGAGAGAGAGAGAGAGAGAGAGAGAGAGAGAGAGAGAGAGAGAGAGAGAGAGAGAAAGAGAGAGCAAGATACACATGGAAACCTTGCTTTAAATGGGGCTTGAGGTTAGAGCTCAGATGGCATGGCTCAGTGACCAGCTTGAAACTCTTAAGATTTGTGAGCTGCCCATCATGGATTCTGGGACACAATCAAGGGTCCCAGCTAAATGTATATTTAACCACTAAACAATATCTCCAGCCCTTTATTATGAAAACTGTAGAAATTTGTAAGTACATTTCCATATTATTTAAGTTGCCATGCAACATTTTCTTCACTCTTGTATTGTGATATATTATACTGACAGGCATTCATCTGTTGTATCATTTTTATATTCTAGGAATAAGCCCTACTTATACACAGTGTACAATGCTTTTAAAGTGCGCCTTAATCCTGCCCTGGTATTTTCTATTCCCTTCCTTTTGCCAGCTCTGGGCTTAACTTTTTCTTTCCTTTTTCTTGTTCCTTTACATTGTAAAACTAAGCTGATGATTTGATGTCCTCCTTGTTTTTGTGGGGATGTTTATAGCTGTAAAGCTATTGCTTTTCTTCCTACTATTGATTTCTGGCTTCTTATTCTGTGGTTAGAAAAGGTATTTTGTGTGATTTCTATCTCTTAAAATTTATTGACTTATGGCGATTCCTTAAAAATCTTCTACATACACTTACTGGGCTGTTGGAGAAATGTTCGATATGGTTCTGTTGGTCACTGTAGCTGGGGACCTGAATTTCCTTAACTGTCTTATGCTTGTTCTGACCATTGTTGTGGCATTAGTGATACCAGCTAAGGTGCCATATCTTGGGCAAGGAGCTGAGAATTAAACACAGACAAGACAACGGGTCATTTGTGTCAAGAGAATGCCGTTCATTAGGAAGCAACCCAGGGTTTTTACAAGGAGACTAAGCTCCCTGTGGAACAACAGTAACTTCCTTTCTGGCCTCCATCATAATCTGTATTTCACTTTCAGAATCTGCATCAATGATGCCTGGAATGATTTTAATACCATGCATCAGCACACTACTTCTCCCAATCAGCAACCCCACGGGGTGAGGTGGCAAAGGTCCACAAACCCCAGTGGGTAAAGCCTGAGGTCCCATTTGGGGTGTTAGAATTGCTCTGTGTCAGTACTGAGGTCCAATCCTGCACTGCCTGGGGCACCTCTGACAAGGTCTTGGATATGAAAGGATTTCTTTGAGGAACAAACTGAATTGCCTGGGGGTTAGGAGTAGTGGTCACAGATGTATCCAGGGCTCTGTACATCTGCTTAGGAGGGTCTTAGAGCGGACCCAGCTTCCCATTTCCCTGAGGAGGAAGGGGATTACCTAGAACATCAGATTTAGATCTACATTTATTTCCGCAATGGTAACCCTTTTGACATCAAGGACAAAGGCCTGGGGTTTTAACATTTCCAGATGGAGATTCCTGTCCCTGAGGACAGTTACTTTTAAAATGCCCAGATTGTCCACAAGTGAAACAAGTTTTGGGTCTGGTTCCCCTGGCTCTGAGGCTCCTCAAAGCCGAGGCAATAACCTATCCCATAATATGATTCCCATATGTCTCTTTACAAAGTTTAAGGTAATCCACTTAGGCTTTTACTCTTATGGGGTCTAATGGCTTCCTTACAATGTTTGTTGGCATTTTTGAATGCTAGTTGTCTGACAACAGGCATAGCATTGTCAACATCTCCAGACAGTCTTCCTGCTAACTGAAGCAGTAGGTCCACAAAATCTGCAAAAGGTTCAAAAGGTCCCTGCATTACCTTAGACAATTATTTCCCTGCTTGTTTATTTGGCAGTCCCTTCTAGGCTTTTACTGCCATGGCCACTATTTGAGCATAGACTGTGGGATCAAGCAAGATTTGATCAGCGAGGGTAGCATATTGTCCCGCTCCCGAGAGCATATCTAAATTTCTCTGGGGATATCCTGCTGCTGTGCTTCAATGAGCAGCCATTGCCTCACAGTTCTCTAGGAATTCACTTCTCCAAATTAAGTATTCTCCTCCTGAAAGGGCCACTCTGCAAAGTTGGAACCAATCTCTAGGTGTCAAATGTAGATATATGGTAAATATTTAATAAATCCTGGGATATCAGAGAGACCACACAGTCAAATCCTAGGCAGACAGCTCAGGAAATCTTTGGTCCTTGAATACAAGGATAAACAGCTGAGCCAATCACACACACCTTTAATCCCAGCACAGGGAAAGCCGGGAGTGGTAACCACATCTTTTATCCCATAACTCCAGAGACAGAACTTCCTCTGTTTCTGTGTGTTCAAGACTACACACCTTTAATCCTAATTTGGATGGGATAGGGTAGATAAGGGTTTAAGGGCTCATAGAAACCAGGCAGAGACAGAAGCACTGACAGAAGAGACGAGGCTGAGGAAGTTGCAAGACAGCTGGGTAAGAATTGACTGGTGCTTTCTCGCTCTGATATTTCAGCCTTCCTCCAATATTTGGTTCAGAGTCTTTTCTTACAACCCAAAAATCGTGCTACTACAGTCAAATATGAAGCAGAGAAGGATTAAAAAATGGCCACAGTAAAGGGAGCCAAGAGACCATAGGCTGTAACTGCTTCTTTTAATTGCTTAACGGCCTTAAATTCTAGGGGGTCATGCTGTCTCTAGGGCTGCCCTTGAGCATTTTGGAATTCTACTATGGGGAAGGCAACCCCCCTTTATGCTCCGCTAAAGGTGTGGATGGAAAAATCTTTTGACTCTTAAAATCTGGATTTTGAGTGGGTGGTCATTGTCCACAAGACATTCATTTGAGTTGTTTTCTCAGGGTTAAAATCTCTTTTTCTAATTGTATTTCTTCATCCTCTCTGGATTCCAAGCTGGAGGCATTGGAGATTTGCAGAGATCTAGCAACCTTCGTCAACTGGGCCTCCAGCTTGGAAAAAAAGCGGCTTTTGCCTCAGTTATTTATTCTATTACTTTCACATTATCACTTAAAAGGGCATTTTTTACCAGTGGCCACAATGAAAATGTAGCTATAGGGATTGCATTGGGACCGTCTTCATGCAATTGCTTGTGAAGATCGCCTTTCACTTGTTCCCAATTGGGAATGTTCAGACTCTCAGATATCAAGAACGACAGGCTAACCCTGGAAATCATGTCTAAGAATTCTTTGGCTATCTTTCCCTTAACAGCTGTGCCATGCTTTTTCAGCAGGGCGATTAACTGCTCCTCCAGGAGCCAAGGCAAAATGATCGCTCCAATAAAAATTCACTCACTTATCTTAATCTGTTGAAGTGCTGGCCAGCCTTTTCTCTGGTGTCCTTCAGCAGGTCCTTTCTTTCCCAATCTTGGTAGTTCCACTTGTAGTGTATCTCAGGTGAGGGGCTGAGGACTAAACAGACAAGACACCGGGCATTGTGTTAAGAGAACGCTGTTCCTTAGGAAGCAACCCAGGGAGACCAAGCCCTCTAGCAAGCACGGTGGAAACGTGGAAAATCCCCAGCAGTCAAAGGTTAGGTTCTCAGACCTTTTTCTCAGACTTGTTTACCTGAGACACCAGAGACACGGAACAGAACAAGGAAACAGCGGTAGGGGCTCTTCCTGGAACATGTTGTGTAAGGCAAGCAGGTCAGTAGTTCAACAACCCTCATGGGAGTTGAGGGCCCAACACACTGTGAAGAGTTAGGTGTTAAATCTGCATTGCAACTCAAATACCCAAGATTCAGGGAAAATTGTAGAAGGGACAGAAAGATTGTAAAATCCAGAGGATTAAACTATCTGTTAAACAATAGGATCTTCTAGTCATGACAGGGAAGCTGTGCCTATAAACTCTTAAGGTCTGCAGAATGACAACTTCAATTGGCATACCAATGTAGACGAAGGAATCTCACTAGGACCACCTCTGTATGAAGAAATTTAAACTTCAGGCAATCATTGGCTGCTGAGAGAATCAGACTCCCAACAGGTTATCTAGTACCAAGTATGAGACATAGGGATTTGAATAAAAATAGCCCTTACAGGGTCACATATTTGCATGCTTAATCCCAAATTCAAACTGTTTTGGGAAAGATTACTAGGTGTAGCTTGGTTGAAGGAGATGCATTACTGGCTGTGGGCTTTGAGGTTTCAAAAGCTTACTTCTGGACTAATGTCTCTCTTTCTCTGCCTGTGGATCAGAATGTAGCTCTCAACTACTGCTTTACCATGATGATAAAGTACTAATGGGCCCTCTGAAACTGGAAACAAACCCCCAGTTAAAGGTTTTATTTTATAACAGTTGTGTTGGTCATAGTGTCCTTTTATAGCAACAGAACAATGACTAAGAGGATGCATATAAATATTATATGTGCATACATTTGTAACAATGATAATTACATAAGAAGTCATGAACTTGAGGAGGTCTTCTCAGTCTCATTTTTTTTTTTTAAATTTAGGGTTTGTTTTGTTTGCAGTATGGCTTTGCTCTCTTTTATTTTCCATGAAACACTTTTTCTCTTTATTGACCATCAGCTCTATTGTGTCTTCGGATCTAGCAGGAATCTTTGTAGGTATCTGTCTTAGTTTGGGTTACTATTGCTATAATGAAATACCAAAAGCAACTTGGGGAGAAAATGGCTTTTTCTGTTCATGGTGTCATATAATAGTTCATCATCAAAACAGTGAGGGCAGAAAATTATGCAGTTCAGAAACCTAGAGGCATGAGCTGATGCATTGGCCACAGTGGGGTACTTCTTACTGCTAGTTGTTCATGGCTTGCTTAGCCTGTTTTCTTATAGAACCCAGAATCATTAGGCCAGGGGTAGCCCCAGCCACAGTGGGCTGGGCCCTCCCTCATCAATCACTAACTAAGAAAATACCCTATGGCCTAGTTCCAAGCTATGTGTCATTCCTGTATTCTGGGGAGCATATCAGCACAACAGTGTGGTACTGTTTTTCTCTCAAAGAATTATCTTAAGCAGAGGAGACCCTAAAGCCAACTAAGAATTGACTAAGTGCAACCCTTGCCACAAGTAGAGACAGACAGCCCCTGGACCCACAACTGAGTAAGAACCAACTAAGAGCTGATTAAGAGTGAACCGAGGAAGCAATGGGCAGATGCCAGTACAATAATATATATAACAATATAAAGAACAAGATACCACCAGAAGAAGCTGGTTATTCTACAACATCAAGACCTGAGCATAGCAATGAAGAGGAAATAGAAGGAAATGACCTTAAAACAACTTTATGAAGATAAGAAGCTATAAAAGAGGATATAAGAAATTCTCTTAAAGAAACAGAAGAAAATACAAACAAAAATTTTGAAGAAATTAACAAATCCCTGAAAGAAAATAAGGAGAACCAAGAAAAAGAAAACAAACAGGTAAAATAAACATCTTGGGAATTAGAAGTTGAAATAGAAGCAATAAAGAAGACAGAAACTGAGGCAAAGCTGGAAATTAAAGAAACTTTATCCTAGAGATGCAGGGATGGTTTCAATATACAAAAACTATGAATGTCATCCACCATATACGCAAACTGAAAGAAAAAAAAAAACACACATGATCATCTCATTAGATGCTTAAAAAGCCTTTGATAAAATTCAATACTTCTTTATGATAAAAGTCCTGAAGGGGGAAAATACCTAAATATAATAAAGGTGATACACAGCAAGCCAACAGCCAACATCAAACTAAAGGAGAAAAACTCAAAGCAATCCCACTAAAATCAGGAACAAGACAAGGTTGTCCTCTCTCTTCTTATCTATTCAATATAGTTCTTGAAGTTTTACCTAAAGCAATAAGGGAACAAAAGGAGATTAAGGGAATACAACGTGGAAAGAAAAAAGTCAAACTTTCTCTATTTGCAGATGATATGACTGTATACATAAATGACCCCCAAAATTCTATCAGGGAACTCCTACAGCTGATAAACACCTTCAGCAATGTAGTAGAGTATAAGATTAACTCAAACATATCAATAGTCCTTTTATACACTAAGGATAAAAGGGCTGAAAAAGAAATAAGTGAAACATCATCCTTTATAATAGCTGCAAATAGCATTAAATATCTTGATGTAACTCTAACCTAAGAAGTATCAGATCTGTTTGACAAAAACTTTAAATCCCTGAAGAAAAAAAATTGAAGAAGGTATCAGAAAATGGAAGATTCTCCCATGTTCCTGGATAGGTAGGATCAACATAGTAAAAATGGCAATTTTAACCAAAAGCAATCTACAGATTCAATGCAATCCCCATCAAAATCTCAACACATTTTTTTTTTTACAGACATTGAAAGAACAATACTCAATTTCATATGGAATAATGACACTCAGGATTGCCAAAACAATCCTAATCAACAAAAGAAATCACCATCCCTGACTTCAAGCTATACAACAGAGCTACAGTAATAAAAACAACTTGGTACTGACATAAAAACAGACTTGTGGATCCATGGAATCAAATCAACATTAACCCACACACCTATGAACACATGATTTTTGACAAAGAGGCCAAAAAATATTCAATGGCAAAAAGACAGTATCTTCAACAAATGGTGTTGATCTAAGGGGATGGTAGTATGTAGGAGAATGCAAATAGATTCATACCCATCACCCTGCATAAATCTCAAATGCAAGTGGATCAAAGACCTCAACATAAACCCAACTACACTGAACTTGATAGAAAAGAAAGTGGGAAATACTCTCCAATGAATTGGCACAGATGACCACTTCCTAAATATAACACCAGTAGCATAGACACTAAGAACAGCAATCAATTCAATGGGACCTCCTGAAACTGAGAAGCTTCTGTAAGGCAAAGGACACAGTCAATAAGAGAAAACAACAGCTTACAGAATGGAAAAAGATCTTTACCAACCTTACAAGTGACAGAGGACTAGTCTCTAAAATATGTGTATAATTTAAGAAACTAGAGCCCAAAAAACTAAATAGCCCAATTAAAAAATGAGGCTCAGGGCTAAAAAGGGAATTTTCAACAGAAGAATTACGAAATGGGTGAAAGGTACTTAAAAATTGTTAAACATCTTAAGCCATCAGAGAAATGCAAATCCAAATAACTTTGAGATACCACCTTACACCTGTCAAACTGGCTAAGAGAAAAGACACTGATGACAGCCTATGCTGGAGAGGTTGCTGAGCAAGGGGAACACTCCTCCATTGTTGGTGGGAGTGTAAGCTGGTTCAGCCACTCTGGAATGCAGTATGGAGGTTTCTCCTAAAACTGGGAATCAATCTCCCCAAGGATCCAGCAATACCACTACTGGGCGTATATCCTAAAGAAGCACATTTGTACTCCAAAGGTATTAGCTCAACTATGTTTATAGCAACATTATTCACAATAGAAAGAACCTGGAAACAATCTAGATACCCCTCAACTGAAGAATGGATTAACAAACTGTGGTACATCTACACAATGGAGTACTACTCAGCAGAAAAAAAATGATATCCTAAAATTCATAGGCAAATGGACGGATTTGGAGACTATCCTCCTCAGCAAGGTATCACAAATCCAGAAAGATAGGCATGGAATATACTCACTCATAAGTAGATTTTAGACAAAAAGGAAAGAATACCCAAGCTGCAAACCACAACCCCTGAACAGCTTGGGATCAGAAGGAACTTAAGAGAGACATCCAAGGGATTCCCCTAGGAAGAGAAAATAGAGAAATTCTCCTTAGCAAATTGGGATCATAATGGGTTGCAACCTGCCCCGGCCAGCAGGGTCTTCAGCGTGGACCTGAACCTGGGAATGAAACAAATGGAAGGCAGGAACACAAAGAACGGAAGGACAAGACAAAGATCTCTGATCAAGTGCCCCAAAGCTTTATTGTTTCAGCCAATATTTATACAGAATCTCTGCCATGCAGGTAGCTGGGAGGAAAGGGGTGGGATATTCAAAAGTAGGTGGCTAGCCTGTGAGGAGAAGTAACAGACAGGGTAGAATTGATATGGAAATCTATCTGTTATCAGTTGAGGGCCTGGAGGATGTTACCTGCTGGTCTGAGAGGGTCAAAGGAGAAAGCCTGGAGTCATGATTTAGCTTAAAATAATAAGGGGTGTAGTCTTCTGGTAAATGGCTATCTAGGGTATAGACTGCTGGCAAATGGCTAGCTGTAGGAGCTAACTTATAAAGTATGGCTAAGTTAGGCTTTGGCTCCCAACAGCAACCAAGAAGAGGTGGGAACAAATCATAAGAGAAGGAAATGGTTGAGAAAGAAACAACAAAAAGGAAGAAAAAAAAAAGAGAGAGAGATGGATATCTTGATTGAGGAAGCCAATGTGGGGTTGAAGAAAGACCGGAAGCTCCAAGAATTCACAGGATGTCCCCAGCTAGGTCTCCAACTAAATGTGGAGGAGGTGCCTAAACAGAACTTCCCCTATAATCAAATGAATAACCACCCTAAGTGTCATCACAGAACCTACATCCAACAATGAATAGAGGCAAAGATCGATGGCTGAGCTCCTGTTCTAGTTGAGAACAGAGGAGGGGAGGAGGAGAGTCTGTATGAGCAAGGGAATAGGGATTAATGAGTAGGAGTCTCCCAGAGATGTCTGGCTGGAGCTATGGGGAGCTCACTGAATCAAGGTCAGCTACTGGGGAACCATCGGGAAAACGAGGTAGGCCCTCTGGCATGGGCAGTATGTGGACCCTCCAGGTGTGGGATCAGACTGTGTTCCTGTGCGTAGACTGGCACCTTGGAGCCCTTTCCCTGCAGAGGAGCACCTAACCCAGTCTTGATATTGGGATGAGGAAATCAGACTTGCCTGGAGTGGATGTGCCATGCTGAGCTGACCCACCTTGGGATTTCTTGCCCTTTGGGGGGAGGGGATGGTGAGAGGGGAGGATTAAGGCTGACTGGGAAGGATTGGGAGGAGGGAAGGAAGGGGAGCAGAAGGATATATAAAAAATACTTTTTAAAATAAATAAAGAAAGAAAACATCCTACAAGCCTGAGTATTGCTTGATCTTATTGAGGCATTTTCTCAATTGAGGCTCCCTCCTTTCTGGTGACTCTGGCTTCTAGACATAAAACTAAGCAGTGTAGTAACATAGCCCTTGATCACTGTAACTTTCGTACAGTTATACCTGTACATTTTGACAGAAGAGTCTAATATATTTACTTACACTGATGACAGCTTAGATGACTTCAGTGGTTAGTATACTTTTAGTAGTGAAATGTTTAAACCACTTTTTAAACTTTCATTTGTGTATATTCTTTGCATAGTTTGGCATTAGGCTTAAACTGACCTAGCCCCTGGAAGAGTTCACATTGGTCAAAGCTGAGCAAAACTGAAAAAAATGTCCATAATCAAGGCACTGTGGTTCAATAATACTGCCTTGGCCAAAGAACATGAGACACAACTAGATAAAATTTGGACTTGAATTTAGGTCTCGTGGTTTTCAGAGATGTGCCCTTCATTAGTCAGTTTGTCTTTGCAATGACAAAATTCCCTGAAGAAAGCAACTTAAGGAGATTTATTTTAGCCACAGTTTCAGAATTTTCATCTATGGCCACTTGGCTCCTTTGCTTTTAGACTATGGAGAGGCAGATCAGGACAGGAGGGAGTGGTGGAGCTCAGTGGCTCAGCTCCTGGTAAACTAGACACAGAAGGAGGGAGAGAAAGGGCATGCCTATGCATGCTACCTTCCTGTTTCCACTAGACCCTGCCTACTGGGTGGTGATGCTCACACTAGGGTGGGTCTTTCCCACTCCATGCTGTTCCACACTTCAGTCATCTCTGTGAAGTATTCCTGTCTCTCAGTCCAATTGCTGACAGCCAAGACCACGTGCTCCCTCTCTTTTTGTCCTATTAGGATAATCTTTTAAAAACTATTTCAAGAAAAGTTAAAGTCAAAGCTATAAGCAGCCCAATGTTTGTGGTAACTGTAACATACAGCCATGTCATAGGTGTTCTGGTGGAAGCTCCACCTCAGTCTCTGGCACCCTGGCACTCGTATACCCACAGAATACGGGATTAGGTGGAAGCCCTACCTTTCTCTTTCCCCAGGCCCTGACCCCCTCGGAAAGCCTGCCTAACATGGTTTCTCCCCCAAAGATGCTCAAGATCACTCTCACAGAACATTTAAACTGCATCCTACAAAACATGAGCTTTTGCAGTCTCTCCCATCTCCTTTCTGGGGGCCAGAGATCACCTGGGAACATTTTACCCATTAAACTTGAGTTTTTTCTTAATTTGGTTTGATTTAGTCTCATTTGGATTGCTGTGTTGGTAGATAAACCTAATATTAGGGTGCAGAAACTTTTCACCAAGGTTCAGTTCTTAAGGGTGACAGGTTCGACTCACCTGGGCTTTGCAGTTGCAGTCAGACTGGATAGGTAGGGAGCAGCAATGTTATTCTGTACATCCAACAGCTGGGTGTCCAGATATAGTCAGCAGGTTTTCTCCGCCCACTCTTCTTTATCTTTTTCTTCTTATCTTTGTTGAAGAAGGACAGGATGAAGAGTCTTCCTGGACTTATATCAGATAACTGCTTCTCCAGTCAAAGCCACCCTCTCAGTGGAAGATGCTGCCAAGGAGATAATTCCCTGCTCCTTGACACTGAACTGACTGATGATACTGTTTCATATGTACAATTAACTTACAATAAGACCAGACAGGGGCCAGAGTGGGGGAGGGTGGAGAAGGAGCAAAGTGTAAATGCAATGAGCAGTTCTACCTGTGATTCCTGTCAGCTTGGGGAAACCTAAGGGCTACAAAGAAACCCTCCCATCCCATCCTTCAGATTATTCTGCAACAGCCCCCTTGCTGTGCCAGCCTCTGGCTGAGCAGAGGGTGACTTTGCATTGGAATTTTTTTTTGTGTGTGTTTAATGTGCAAAGTAGTTCTAAATACAAACCAAAATGCTGGTGCTTTGCTGGAAGAGCAGAAGCTATTTCAGCATCTGCTGGACATTTTCAAAGGCCATTTTCATAGCAACGTCCATCTCTCATGAGGATTTTTAGCATCTGGCTCCCATGGGAGGTACAGCTCCATGGAATCTACTTGACTTAGTCTTGATCCCAACAACTGTCTCTTATTATCTTTGCAGACTATATAAGAATATTCCACACACATGGAATAGTGGAAGAGGGAGGAGGGAAGAGATGGAGAGAGAATGGGAGAGGGAGGGATGGGGGAAATAAGAGATGGGAAAATGGGAGGAAGAAATGGAGGAGAGACGGGATAAAGGGGGGAGAGGATTGAGAGAGACAGAGAGAACATGAGTAAGAGAGCTAGAGAGAAATTTACTCAAATCTTCCACATTAGTAGCTTTACTTGCCTTTTTCGCTCCCTGGAGGCAAATTCAACTAGACCTGAGTGCAGGACTGGCTGCCAACTGGGAGGCATTACCTAAATTTAACTTTTTCGGTCATTAATCCTGCAAATCTGCCCTGTGCATGTTCTTAGATGGCTGCAATTACCAATTTGCTGCTTGTCATAATAGTCATTAAGAGCAGAAAATATTATCAAATGAGTTATGGGAAAAATAATCTGGGGACTGTAATGCTTTCTCCCAGGGCATTAGAACCAAGTGTAGATGGAGTAAGATACTCCCCAGCCTGGGGCTGCTCAGGGGCTGTGTCCAGTAACTGCTTATCAGAACTGAATTTTTTGTTGGTGTTTTTAATTTTTAATTCTGAGACATAGTCTAAAGAATCCCAGGGCTGGGGCCTGGAAAGATGGCTCAGAGGTAAAGAGCACTGGCTGCTTTTACAGAGGACCCAGGTTCAAGTCCCAGCAACCATACGGCAGCTCACAACCATCTGCAACCCCAGTTCCAGGAAATCCAACACCCTCTTACAGTATCCACAGGTACCAGAACATATAGCCAGCCAGTGGGTAGGATATAAGGGCTGGGTAAGGTCGTAATTTCCAAGTGAGGAAAATAAAACAAGGTGTGCACACATGTGTAAACCTAAAGAAACTGTAATACACCTTTCTTTGATTGAAGAGTGTTTGCTAGACTTGCCATAATGAATCTCAGTGATCAATTTAATAGGACTAAAAGACACTTCTGGATGTGTTTGTGGCATTCCCAGAGATGATTCAGGAAGCTGAATCTACTGACTAGTTCATAATTTGATGGTGTTACTGGGACATTATGGAAACTTTCAGAGTAGGTGCCTTGTTGGAGGAGAGAGATAGCTGGGTGGGATGTCCCATGGGTTCATGAGAACCCTTCTCTATCTCTCTGCTTCCTGGCCGCTCGGAAATGAGCAGCTTTGCATGGCTACGCCCTTCCATAGTGAATGGTGAGCAGAAGCCTTGGATCCTGATTATCTTGAATAATGATGCTCAAGCCAGAAGTTTCTCTTGTGTTTGCAATGGCAATGAAAATTCAGTAGAGACTGTGAGTTATAATCAACGGCAGCTTGAAGCACTGTTTGTAATCAGCAGAGTAAGAAGTGAGAAACATGTGGAGGTTTCCAGTGTGAGTCCCCAGCTGTGAGCAGCTACCATTACTGCTTTGACCTCTTCGCTTTGACACACTGTGTCTTTTGGAAACCACCTACTCCCCCTCCTTTGTCATCAGATGATATTTGGTTCAGTTTTCTAAGACAGACAGGCCCCTCCCCTGAGACAATAATTCTCTGACCAGTCCCGTGGCTGCTCTGTTCATAGCAATGCCTCTTCCTTCCCTGTGGCCCAGGCTCTGTGCATTTGCAGAATATGACCTGGGAGCCTGTGCTCACTTCTGCCTCATTTTCATTTCCCCATCAGACAGAGAACTTTGAACAGGGGGAAACAGAGATTGCTCATCTTTTAAGTCCCAGATCCCAGCTGTCAGCCAGGCATGCGAAAGTCCTATTGATGAAGACGCAGCTGAAGACACTGTAGTGTCACATCAGCAGATCTTGGATAGACTTGGGTCCATCAGAGCATCAATAAGTCTGTGTCTGACATCGCATCATATAGCACATGTACCTGAATCAACAAGTCTCTGAACGTCTTTCATCACTAATTGCATTCAAACTGTCCTGGGAAGAGTGAACCCACATGACATGGGATCCAGAGAAGTGGGGCCTCCATGATCACTGCCTCCACCGCTAGAGAAGCAGAGAGGCTTCTGTATGGAGGGAACCTCAGAAGAGCTGAGACTCTTATAAAGTTTTCTAGTAAGCCTGAACATAGCAAACACAGACCTGAGCATGGCAAATATGTCACCAACAGAGTTTACCTTTGATTCTCTAGCTAAACTATTAGCCTACATTCCTAAAGCTAGCCACAGGTATATTCCCTTATTTGGCCGCTTCCTCCTCCTGAAGCTGAAGACCAAGGTCTGGTCATCAAAGTATTGATGTCCAGCAATCAAATGTCCCCTTTTGGCTCACCTAATCAACATATCCAATTAAAATTAACTAACTCGGGGGCTGGAGAGATGGCTTAGCGGTTAAGAGCACCGTCTGCTCTTCCAGAGGACCCGGGTTCGATTCCCAGCACCCACATGGCAGCTAACAGCTGTCTGTAGTTCCAGTTCCAGGCAAACACCAAGGCAAATAAATAAATAAATAAGGTAAAAAAATAAATAAATAAAATTAACCAACTCATCCTAACACAAGTGTTAGTTTCTAAAGCCGCACCTCCTCTGAATTTTGACATCAAGCCCCATTTAAGAAGGATTCCTGCCATTGACTCTTGTTTTCTGATCCCACGAGAGTGCTCCTTCTCTCTCTCCTTCCTTTTTTTCTGTTATTATATCTGTTATTATAATCATATCTCTGTTACAATAATAAAGTCCTATGTAGAAACAGCTTCTAAGTGTGTCCTGCAAGGTACAGCTGCCTCCCACTACGTCCCCTATGAGGCCTCTCCATTCATAGACACCTGCTGTCAACTATCCAGATAATTTGTTATAGTATCATGCCAGATCAAACATGATCCTAACAACAAGGTTTTTCCCTTTCCGTTTGCCATTTGTGTATGGACCACATCTGTCTCCTCTCTATCCAGAGGTGGTCCTTTGTTTCTCTTGTTCCATTCTCCTTCTCTCTCACCCTCTGTTTCTTATTCCCTGCCCCTTCATCCATCCCTCTAGGGCAAATAAATCTCCTTCCTGCTGAGAACTTGGTCTTGACATATCTTGTACTAATTCTGGTCCTTTTGTTCTGCCCTGGTTGTGAGGCTCCCAAAGAGATCACCAGAGATGAGAATTCTCTGAAATGCAAAAGCTAGGTTTATTGGAAAGCACAACTCCTGATAAGAACCTCGGTCTGGCATACAGGTGTGGCAGTGGCCAGAGGAGGTTTCGCCCCTTTGCAAGCTGGGTTTTTTTTAAGGCAAATATCACATCATAAGGTTATATATCAATTGGGGTCTTAGTATGGATACAATTCTGATTGACTCATCTTTTGGGGGGATTTTTAGATTTCCTCTGTTATCTCAGTTGGCAATTTGCCAAGCCCCTTCCTTCCTTCCTTCCTTTCTTTCTTTCTCTTCTTCCTTTCTTTCTTATTATGAATAAAGTCTCATTTTTTATCACGCATCTCCTTGTTCGAACTCCCTTCCCGCTCTGCCCTTTTCTTTTGACTACCTCCTGGGTTAGGTCTTTCTAGGCTATCTCTGGTCCTGGGACATTCCATGGATAATTAACTGTTATCAGTCCCTAGGCTATCTCTCCTATTAAAACTTTGTCCCTCTGCAGACCTCAGGCTTGTCTCAAAACCAGAGTCTAGGAACGTTTGCTTAAACAGGGAGGTGCTTCTCTGGCTCTTCACTTTTGTCACAGCGGCTCTAACACTCAGGAACCCTCCCTTCAGTCTTCAGTGGACTCCCTTCCTCTCCCAGAAAGTTAACTCCCCAAGTGATGGCTGCCTTAGATTTAGTTAATAGGGCTATACAGAATCAGGGAGTTTCCTTTATTTCTTATAATAAACCTCTTCTGCTTATTATACGTGCTACTTCCCATTCTCCTATTGGGGTCTTCTAGCAAGAGGGTCCCTTGCTTTGGGTTCACCTTCCAGCCTCCCCCACCAGGATACTTGCTATTTATCCATCCTTAATTGTCAAGCTTGTTATGCTGGGATGTGAACAGAGCCAACAACTCTTTGGCAAGAATCCAGATAAGCTGATTCTTCCTTACACTAAGGAACAGTTGGACTGGCTATTTCAGACCACCTCTGAATGGCCTATAGCTTGTTTCTCCTTTCTGGGAAGAGTTGATAATCACTATCCTGCTGATAAGTTCCTTCAATTTGCAAGGATGCATTCCTTTGTTTTCCCAAGGCTTACTTCCCCTCACCCCTTATCCAATGCTAGACAGGTTTTTACTGATGGATCCGCTAATGGAATTTCAGCATTTGTTGTTGATGGGCAGGATACCTCATGCCACTCTCCCTATTCATCTGCTCAACTTGTAGAGCTGTATGCTGTTGTTCAGGTGTTTCAATTGTTATCTGATCAGTCCTTCAATTTGTATACAGACAGTGCCTACATAGCTCATTCAATTCCCCTCCTGGAGACAGTTCCTTATATAAAACCCTCTACAAATGCTGCTCCCCTCTTTTTACAACTTCAATGTTTGATTTCCTCCAGACGCCACCTCTTTTTTGTGGGACATCTTGGAGCCCACTCTGATTTGCCTGAGCTACTAACCAAGGGGAATGCTCTTATGGATGCAGCTTCCTGTCTTTCCTTTCCAGTAACACAAGGATCCCTCCCTCAGGCTGTTAGAGCCCATACCTCACATCATTTAAATTCCCAAACATTATGCTTACTCTTTAAACTTACAAGAGAACAGGCAAGACACATAGTCACATATGTCACCTCCTTGCCACATCTGGGAGTAAATCCCCAAGGCCTAGTCCCTAAATGAGATTTGGCAAATGGATGTTACACATTTATTAGAATTTGGCAAACTTAAGTATATTCATGTTACTGTTGATACATTTAATGGGTTTATTTTTGCCTCTCTACAGGCAGGGGAAGCTTCCAAAAATGTTATTGCACATGTTCTTAATTGTCTCTCCATAATGGGCTGCCCAAAATTATTAAAACTGATAACAGTCCAGAATATACAGGAAAAAAATTTCAACACTTCTGCAACCAGCTCCAGATAAAACATGTTACAGGTATTCCCTACAACCCACAGGGTCAGGGCATTGTGGAACTAACCTATCAGATTTTTAAGGCTATTCTCCAGAAACTCAAAAAGGGAAGCTTCTATCCCACCAAAGGATGCCCTAGGAATATTCTCAGTCATGCCCTGTTTGTTCTTAACTTCCTTACCTTGGACAAGGATGGAAGATCGGCATCTGATCGCCTTTGGCATCCTAATACACAAAAAGGACATGCAATGGTCATGTGGAAAGACCCACTGACATTTCAGTGTAAAGGGCCCAACCCAGTATATTAATATATTAGGGTTATTAATATATTAATATACTGGGTTAGCTTGTGTCTATGACACCCAAGAAGAGGCACCCAGATGGCTGCCAGAATGCCTGTTAAAATAAGTAAATATCAATCATCATAACCCTGAACTCAGGGAGTGAATCCCTCCCTGAGGACTATTTCCCTTCTTTACAGATGTTAACAACAGTAAATGCTTGGAGAGGACTCTTCTGGACACTCTGGGCCTGGACCCTGTGGACCCTTCCTCCCTCATGCCAGGATTGAGGACCATCAGCCAGCTCCAACTTTGCGTGGTGTTTTTTCTTAATGGAGAATTATACTAATCATGCCAAGACTAAGAGTTTTGGGCATCTCTTGGCCACTGCTTATTGCCCCCCCCATAGGATGCCAAAAACCCATTTTGTTGAATTTTGCCAATTTTCAGGCCCCACCTGGAAGAACAGTTCCTGTACTTTGCTTTTTATTTGATCAGACTCAATCCTTTTATAAGGATAGATGGATTGAGGAGAGTGTGGGATGCTCCTATTCCTCCTGCAATATTCATGATGCCTGCCTTCCTGCCAGAGGCCAAATAATTGGTCACAATGCTTGGAGCAGACATAAATTCTATCACTCCACATCTGGGTTCACATTGGTTATCTGGGATCCTTGGGATCCACACTGGACCAGCCCCACTAAAGGAGCCATGTATGTAACCAGGCATGCTAAATGGCCCAGTAGTAACATTTATATCTGGCATTCCCTTGTGCAAGTTCAGTCCTCAGTCCATATTACCATATTTCGGAAGAAGGAAGAATTAACGTCACAATTATCCTCCTCAGCCCATCCTTTTTCCTGGCTTCCACTTCTTAGAGAGGGCCTCTTGTTTGCCAACATTACTGTCGTTAGTAATGTCTCTGCTTTTTTTTCTCTGTGTGGCGTTGGGATGCCCCTCTTTAACAGCAGTGCCTCTCCCAAGGCCCTTTAATTTCTCTCTAGTGGATAGTCATCCAGGATTTTCTCCCATCCCCAATGTCTCCTTATTTCTTGCCCCAGGTCATTCACAGTTTTTATTTTGCTTTTCAAATGCTTCCTCCTCACTGCGTAATTTGACTAGTCCACCCACTTGACATTTTGCTCCTGCAGGATTTTTCTTTTGGTGTAATGGTACCCTTTATAAACATTTGACTGTTCCCATTTCCAGAGAATTACTTTGCCTGCCTGTAACCCTGGTGCCACAGTTAAAACACTTTGCACTCCTGCTGAGTTTTTAGGGTGGGACAGCCAGCCGCTATCACCAATACGGTGGTCTAAGAGAGCAGTCTTTTTGCCATTTCTGGCTGGTGTTTCACTAGCCTCCTCCCTGGTAGCTACTGGCTTAGCTGGAGGTACCTTAGGCCATTCCCTCATAGCTACAGCTCACTTGTCTCAACAACTACAGTTAGCCATAGAAGCCTCTGCAGAATCCCTATCCTCCCTTCAGAGACAGATAACTTCCCTTGCTCAGGTAGCCCTATAGAACCTCTGAGCTCTTGATCTATTAACAGCAGAGAAAGGCAGAAAGGTGGGACTTGTTTGTTTTTGAGCGAAGAGTGTTGTTACTATGTTAATAAACCCAGGATGGTAGAAACTCAAGTGGTTAAGCTTCAGAAACTCAGCCTTGATCTGCATAAACAGAGATTTTTCTGTAGCTGCAGAGGATTAGTAGAAATCATCTACATATACTATGCCTCTTTCAGGACCCTTAATCAGCATTTTGCTCCTTATAACACTGGGATCTCTTATTTTTGGCAAGCTCACATGCTTTATAAAGGGACAAATTGACTCCTTGGCCTCCAAACCCTTAAGAATTTATTATCATTGCCTTGATCTCACAGACCAAGGGTGTGGAGAACCCTCAGGCAATGAGATTCCTACGGAACTGCAAGCATGCTTATGAGCTGCTTGGGTACCAATAAGGATGCAAGGCGAAGCACTGCAAAGAGAGGACCATGTATTCTGCCTCTGAGTCTCCTGAGGAACAAGCCTGATTGCATAGAGGTTCATGTCCAAAGGTATTAACCCAGACCCTCTCCTCCTCAAAAAGACATCTGCTATGTGGAACGTAAGTTTCTTTCACCAAGCCATAGAAAGTTCCCTCTGCTGAGCTGGAAAACGCCTGGAGGATCAGGTCTCTGTTTCCCCCTCTTGGTTAATGCTCACTCATATGATAACTGATTAATTCGTCTCATAAAATAATTGTAAGGAAGGAAATGCTGGGAGCCAAAGCTTAGCTTTGTTTTTCAAAGCCATTTTTTAGTTTATAAGTTATCTTCTACAATTATCCATTTACAAGCAATTACACCCTAGGTAGCTAGAAGGCTACATCCCCTATTTTTTTTAAGCTAAGTCATGAATTCAGGTGGCTTCCTTTGATCCTCTCAGACCAGCAGGTGACATTCTCCAGGCATTCAACTGAGAACAGATAGATTTCCATACCAACTCTACCCTGTTTGTTACCCCTCCCCTTCCTCCCAGCTACGTGCATTCTTCACACTCCAAGATTCTGTTTAAATGCTGGCTGAAAAAATAAAGTTTGGAGCTTGATCAGAAGGTCTTTTGTCTTGCCCTCAATTCTTCTGTGTTCCTGTTTCTCCATTTGTCTCACCCCCAGTTTCAGGTCTATGTTGAAGACCCTGCTGGCCAGGGCATGGACAATATTGCCCTTGCAATAATTGGTAAGAGTGAGGGCAATGTCTCCCATTTCTGTTGGGACTGTGCTACTTTAAAGTGACAATTGGCTTCCATCTTGGGCAACATAGCAGTGCCCTTCCTTTATAAATTTTTTAAACATTATTGCCTCTTTGGGAATTTCACACCATGCACCCCATTTCCACTTGCTTCCCAGTCTCTCCATATTTACCCCTCATGCCAGCAGCATGATCCTCAAATTAATTAAAAACAAACAAAACCCACCTTGCTCCTCCGTCTTTGCAACACATATTTATTCATCCTAGTGGCCTTGTGTCATCACATGTTCCCTGCAATGGTTTTGTTCAAGGCTTCTGACATACCACCATCACTAGACCCTCACCAAAATTCCTGCTGTTGCCCTGAGTCATGGAGATTCTGCAGCTATCATTCTGCAGGACCAGTTCCTTCATATACTCCAGAAGGTCATAGATGAGGTAGATGTTAGGGTGGGCTAGCCTGAGGCCCATGTTGTGGGTCTGGGTAGTAGCTGAGCTGGTTGGTTGGGACCATTGGAACCACCCTGATAGACAAGAGGCAGAGTCAGTCCTCCTGTGCCCATACCAGCTCTACCATATATGAGTGGTGGAGCTATCTCTCCTGAGTGGGGCCAGTTCTCCCATAGGGAGTGTGGGGCACCAGTTTTCCCAATTCAATGTCTAGTGGGGGATAGGGCCAGTTATACCAAGATCAGTGAGATACAGGGCTGGCTCAGCGTGGCTTGTGGATTTTCAATAGGAATATGGCCTCTTGTGGTAACATGGGCCATGATTATCACCACGGATACCAGCTACAGAAGGAACATGGACCCAGACCTGGCCTTCAGCAGCAGCTAGGGGCTGGACAACTCCATGGTCCCCTTGATAACACAGGTCACCCAAATCAATATATGGCTCCAGCACCAGCAAGGCACTTGTATATCAACATGACTTCACGTGGCTGTCAAGACCCTGGGCATTTGCGCAGCCCTCTGTGGCAACAAGAGCCATGGACATCAAGCCAGAACCTGCATGCTTCTGGGTCACAGACTCAGACATGGCCCATGACAACAATCTGAGCTCAAATGACAGACACCATAGCCCCAGGACAGTAAAGGATACTGAGGTCAGCATGGTCCCCATGGCATAGTGGCCTTTGGACACCAACTTGTGTCTAGGTGGCAGCCCAGACCCTGACATGGTATCAGAAACCACAAACATCAACACAAACCCTGACTGTGGAAGCAACAAAGACCCAGACATGGCCCTCAGCAGCAGTCCTGTTAAGTCTTTTTAAAGATGAGATGTCCCATGATTTTTTTTTTTGTAAAAGAACTATGACTCCATTCCAGGTACAACCACCCTTTACATCATATCTTGTCAGCTTCTTTACCTCTGGGTGAAATCCTTCAGTTAAACTTCTAAGCAAAGTATTCATTATTTTCTAGCCTAACTTTTATCTCACCATAGTAGATAAATGAAGAGATCCTGGAAAGAGGGAGGGATAAATTAATGAAGAGATAGATGGACAAGAGGATTATTAAGCAGAGAAGGAAGCTTGACTTTCAATTTTTCTTTATTTCCTCTTAAAATTATTATTTTATTTTATCTTTGTTAAATAATTGTATTTATGGGGTACAAGGCACGGTATTGATATATGTCCACATTGAAAACAAGATTTAAACAAGACAGGTCACATACCCTTCCATTATCTATTCAGTTTCTTGTGTGTTCAAAACATTTAAAATGTACTCTTTTTATTATTGGTGTTTTGTTTTTTGAGAAAGTGTCTGTATGTTAAAGTCTACTCATAGAAGGATTAGAAGGTAGTGGTGAGGTCGTATGTGCGAACCCTGTTTCTAAATGAGTGTAAGCTATATTATTCAGGGTTCTCTAGAGAAACAACTTACACAATGATCTCTCTACAGATAAATGGAATTTATTAGAATGGCTTACAGGCTATAGTCAATCATTCCAACAGTGTTATCTACCAATGGAATGTCAAAAAATTCAATAGTTGCTCAGTCTAGTGGGCTGGATGTCTCGATTGATCTTTAGTATATGTCAGAATCCTGAAGAAGTGGATTCTATACCAGTAAAGAAATGGACTTGCCAGTGAAATCAATATGACAGGAAAGGAATAAACACTTTCTTCCTCCATGCCTTTTATATGGGTTGTCATCAGAAGGTATGGTCCACCTTAAGTGACACAATCAAGAAAAATACCCCATAGTATACCCAGCAGCTTAAGTTTTGGTTAATTACAAATATAGTTAGGTTGGCAAACAATTATACCTATCACAGGGGCCACTCACTGTCATTGAAATATTTGTATTTATAGCTTTAAGTCTGGTCAGCTTTCAACCTTGGTCAGAGAAGTTTCTTTTTATAGTAGGCAGTGACTAACACAGAAAATTAACCTGGTCAAAGTACTAAGAATAAGTGACTATGAGTGCTCAGACTTAAGCAGGACATCTACAGCAATCCCCAACCTAAAAGATCAATGTACATACAAAAGGAAAAGAAAATGAACGTAAGAACCAGAAGATGAAGAGGAGTGCTGAGGGATGCTATCTTCTAGATAAGACATGGCTGTTGCACTTATGATATCATAGCTTCTGTGGCTACCTGTGTACGGCTTGCATGCAATCTAGATAGTCAACATTCCAGCATGGTTAGCAGAGGAGAAGATGAGGAGCCATCTCCCCATCTGAAAAGCTATTGGCAATTTACGGCTGCTGAGGAGGGAGAAGAGCCATTTTCTTTTTGGTCAAGTGGTCACTGGTGGCTCACCTGTGCCCCATGGTGGGTCACCTGTGCCCCAGTGCATGGTCCTATACTCATGCATACACAGGTAGAATAAACTAGACTTGGTAGGCTGCAAATTGAAAATAAATAAGCACAATGTTGGGGATAACACATGTGGGAATGCTTTCCTGGGGTAGGAGAATGGAAGGGGGTGGGTGGATATTATCAAAATATGTTCTATGTTGTATAAAGTTCTCAAAGAATAAATATAAAATGTTATTAAAAGCTACAAAATTTTCTACAATATAAATACACATCTCCCCCAATAACAGCAAATTTAACCAATTTGGGATGAAAGGGGCATCCCTAGATTCAATGAAAACCAAATACGACAAACCCATAGCTAACATCATGTTCCACAGTGGCTAGTAATATATTCTCTATGATGAGGAACAAGAAAGCCTGGCCTCTCTTATCCCTTTTGACATTAGAAATCCTAGCTAGAGCTTCTAGCAAGAACTAGTAATGCAACCTGTGAAATGTCAAAGTGTGTGCTTGCTGATAGCATGATTTATATAGAGAAACACTAAAGACTCCAGAAAAACAGAACAGATAACACATTCAGTAAAGTAACATAATATAAAATCAACCTACCAAAAGCAGTAGTGTTTTCTCACACTAAGAAAAAAGTGTCCACAAAGTACATCAAGGAAATAACCTTATGCATCATCATAGTTAAAAGTACAATAAGTTTAGGTTGATGAGTTGGCTCAGTCAGCTCATCAAACCTGGCTGTCAAGTCTGATAATTTGAGTTCAATTCCCTGAACTCATGTTATGAGAAGAGAGAATAGACTCCCACAGAATGTTATCTGACCTCTGCACATGTGCTGTGGTATGTACACACACACACACACAAATCCCATATTCTTTAAAATTATGATATAATAATAAATTTAGCCAACTAAGATTTATAATTCTAAAATAAAACATTGAAGAAAAAAATTGAACATGCCACAAATAAGTTAGGGTTCAGTTCTGTTCTTCATGTTGCCTTTTTCTTTTGTATAATGCATTTGGGGAATTATTCTCTCTAGTCAATAAAAATATGCTTTATTCTCTTTCTAGGCCATTTGTTCTACAGTGTGGACCTTCCATCAGCTGTCAATCATTAAAGTAGAAACACGTAAAGATGCCTTTGGTGTTTTCTTGTTGTGTTGGTGTGTTCTCATTCTGTTATCATTGCTTTACATAATTTGTGCTTTCTTACATGTGTAGCACCTTGCACACACAAAAGATGTGTGAAAGAAATTGAAAAAATGTCAGAGGGGAAAAAAAACCCATAGAGCTACAGGTATTCCTCTTTTTAAATTCTGAATAGATGCTACCAAATAGATTTTTCTGTCAGTCAGGTTAAGCTAGATCCTAGGGGAATTGTGTATCTCCCTGCTTTAAAATAACAAAGGGTTATTTCTTGTTAATGCTTCCTGTCATTGTGGATTCTGAGGACCCAGAATGACAACTCTCCCACCATCTTAAGCAACTATGGTTACTACAGTTCAGGGACCATTAATAACAATGTGTTAAATCATACACTGATTCTCAGCTTTCTGCTCTAGAGAGACACCTTCATATCTGATTTCTGAACAAGATGCATAGGTAAGGTTCTTGCAATCCTGATGAAAATTTTCTGTACACAGTATTGGGTTTCTCTGCCAAAGCAGTAAATCAGATCAAGCTAAATTAATAAGTCTGAGTTTAATTGAGTAAAACATTTCTGGTTGGTCCCAGGAAAGAGGAGAAGACAGGAAGAGAAACTCCCTTCAGGGGTGAAGCTGCTGCTTGGAGGGCTTTCTCAGGGGCAGCTTCAGAGGAGATGCTAAAACACCTACCATGTGTCTGGAAGAAAAGTTCACATCCCTAATGGCCCACATTTTTTGCAGAGTATTATTCACCTGGACTGGACAGCAAGTGAGTATATGCCACACTCTCCTCAATTTGGAGAATCTAATATTGAGTATGGATTAAATATATATGTATGGAGTAAACATATATGTATGTATATATATTTATGTGTGTATGTATATGTATGCATGTATGTATGTATATGTGCCTGTGCATGTATATGTATATAATATATGTATGGATATATTAGTCTCACAAGTTATTTAACTATTGTGAATGAGAATGCCTGAAAAGGGCTGTGTATGCAAAGGTGGAGTTACTATTTAGACTTTTAGTGGTTTGGAGAGCTTAGAATATATCAAATCTAATGCTAAACTATCTTGAGGCATCTTTATCTCCTATTGATGAACATTTGCCCTCTTATAACATGTTTTGTGACCATTAGGTACATTCTTTGCAACGCATGAGCAGAACCCTAGGTTTTACCAGTCAAAGGTGTCAGACAGCATTTAAGGCTTATGACAGTTTTCCTCCTTTGCTGGTATTTAATAACCTACCTACCTGGTATTTCCACCAATGAATTTAAAAAGTTTGCTATTTTATGACTTTATTTTTTTCTGTTACTACTTTTAAAATTAAACTTCCTACCTCACTAAAGCATGATATTTGGAGAAACATGAATTTATAACCCGTTATGTCTTTGAGATGAATGCTGATCTGCATAGGCATGTAAGGTGGTCTAGGTACTCTGAGAAGCCCATTTACTCCTCACTGAACCATGCATTTTTCTGGGGTCCTGTGCTATGCTCTGTGCTGAGGACATGAGTGCTACCAAAGCAAAAGTGCAACGCAGCCTGGAACCTGCCAACTGGAGATGTGAGATCTGCAGAGCAGTCTCAATTTTGGGCCACATATTTATTATCTGGTCTGATTTTATTTTAAAAGTTTTCTTACAAAAGATGTTCTTTTCATAGCTTGACATGCGTTTCTTGAGACAGACTCTATTTGGAGCCCAGATTTGCCCTGAATTTAAGGTGTCTACTCAGTATGGTGACATCAGGTGTGCATTCTCATACTATAAGAATGTAATATTAGACTAGATCCCACAGCCTGTAGACTGAATTTTTTCTCTGTCTCACCTGGCCCCCACAGTTCTGTAGGTACTTATTAAATAATTGACTCAGAGGCTTAATATTAATTATAAACTGTTTGGTCTATGGCTCAGGTTTATTGCTAACTAGTCTTTTATCTTAAATTAACCCATTTCTATTAATCTATGTATTACCATATATCTTATGGCTTTGTGTTCCATTACATCTTGCTCTCCTGGCAGCTCACAGCATTGCTTCCAGCTTCACCTTTTCTTCGTCCTGTATCTCTCTTGGATTCCCCACCTGTCTATATCTTGTTTTGTCAATAAAACAGCTTCTTTATTAACCAATGGTAGCAACACATACTCACAGTGTACAGAAAGATCATCCCACAGCAGCAGCCTTATCATTTTAGATGCCAACAGGTACCCTATGGAGATACTGCCTGTAAGGTCCAGGCTAACAGACTTTCTGGTACCAGGGTTTCTCCTATGAAGGAAGTTAACTGCCTCCTACCCCTTTCTGCTCCTGTCTAGGAGCCTGAGAGCATCTTGGCTCTTACTGTGAACAACCCCACATCCACAGAATCCACAGAAAGTTATAAGGAGAGGATACCTCCTCTGCCATACACACACACACACACACACACACACACACACACACACACACACACACACACACAAACACACTGAGCACCGTGCTATTTGTCTGGTGCTGGGGCCTGAATATTCTTCAGAGTCCTGGTCATGCTATTGCTTTCCGATTTGTTTACCTGTGGCTTTACATTACTAACTCTCCTAATAAACTCTTTACTCTTTCAGCTCAGTGTTCTTGGGCCCCCTACTCCACTTCACATGCTATGCTTATTTCGTATTCATTTATTATTATTTTGCTGACACTTAAAAAGAGAGTAATCTAGCAATCTGACACATACTTCCTCCCCTCCCCCATCTGATAAACATACCCTAGCCCTTGTGTGAAGTAGCTTGAATGAGAAATGTCTCCCATAGGCACTGTGATTTGAACACTTGGTTTCTAGGTGGTAAGAAGTGGTACAGCTTTATTGAAGAAAGTGCATCACTAGGGATTTGTCTCCTTTCTAGTTTGATCTCTCTGCTCCAAGTTTGTGGTTGTAGATGCTATCAACCAGCTTCCTGATGTCATGTCTGTTCTCACCTCCATGATAGACTCTATCTCTGAATCCATAAAACCAAATAAACTCCTCCTCCCATAAGCTACCTCAATCATTTCTATACAGTGGTATTTTTGCCCCTGTAATGAGAAAGCAATGAAGCTGAAGGTATAGGGTTTGTGGCCAGAGTTTAGAAAGGAGTCCAGGAAAAGGGATGAGAAACTCAAGTGCCTCATCTGCCTGCGTGAGTGAGTGATGGTAGTGGCAAAATAAGAGGAGTGTGTATGGACCGTAGGTGTTCCTGGGAGACAGTGCATGTGATTTCAATGAATACTTTTTGTCCCCAGTGCCATGATGAGGTCCAGCAGCTCTGAATTGTTTGGAGAACAGAACAAGGCAGGCAGCAATGGTTGTGCTGATCTCAATTTGCAGAGCTTGTAAAATTCAGGAAACAGGAATTGACAGAAACATCCAATTGCCACTGGGGAACAACATGCAAATTCAATCCCAGGCTGTCTGTATCACATGGGTCTTTCATGTAGTGATTCAGCAAGGATTCTATAGCCTGCCCGTTTGGGCCTGGAAACTGGAAACACACAGGCCGATAGTGTACAGGTGTGTGGTGAAATAAAAACATCTCTTATCCAAATTAGCAATTGTTGGGTCTGCTTTGGTTCTTATTTTTGACTTTAAATAAATTTGACCTATATACTTTTAAGAAAGAATCAAAGCAGGAAGAAAATACAACATTTCTAGGCAGTTAGGTAAGTCCTAGGGAAAGCTGTGTTCTTAGATACAGTATTTTGGCTCTTACAAATCTCTTCAATAATAGTTGCAAACATGAGAAAAAGAACAAAGCAAAACAAATAAGCAAAAAGAGATATCACATATAAACCGCTAATGATCACATAGCACAGATAGCATTGTTATCAACAGCCAAGTCTGGAGCTAGCATTATGAGCAGTTGTGAGCTGAGTGTTGGGAACTGAACTATTTAAAGGCAGTTAACAGCTTTTAACCACTGAACTCCTTTTCCAGTCCCCACATCCATTATTTTATGGTTAATATAAACCAACAAGAACAAATATTTCTGGTTCCTACTAAAAATACTGGACATTTAGTCATTATTGATCCCTTGTCTTTCCAATAGCTTATCAGTGTAGTCCAGGGGATCCTTCCCAGGTGAGGTAGAGTCATGTGCTCTGGCCCTCACCTCTCTACTATATAATCTTCCACTCCTAGGGGCTTCAGAATGTGTGTCTTCTGTCATAGTATGGAATGAAACTAAAGTTAACGACTTCAAGGTTCTTGAACGGTGGCTTTTTTTTTTTTTCATTCTAAATTTAACTTTTAGGACCACATAAGTCCTATGACCTAAGTTTAATGGCAGACATTTGGGACACTATCACTAAAAGTGAGAGGGTTTTTTTTTGTTTTTTTGTTTTTGTTTTTGTTTTTGTTTTTGTTTTATAGCCTTGGTTTTTCTGGTGTGGCCCAGCATCATCTCACAAAACCTCCAGCTACTTAGAGCCACCCTGTTAGTTCAGACGTAGATGTTGTTAGGATCGTGTTCGATCTAGAAACAGGGAGAAGGGGGAGAGAAGAAGACAGAGGGAAAGAGAGAAAGAAGGAGAGAGAGAGAGCGAAATGCTCCCAGGAGGAAAAAGAGCAAGAGAGTCAAAACTTTTCTTAAATGGAACTTGAACTCAGGAAAGGGCATGGCTTAAGAGGCAAGAACAGAATCTTAACAGATGTGGCAGGTGCAGTGTTACTGCCTTATAGATAAAGGGTCTCAGAGAGGTCAAGATATTCACCCTGGGTCATTCAGCAAGGTAATGGGAATTGCTTGTGGACTTCAGGATCCAGGTATGTCTGTCTCCATAATTAGCCAACAACTTCTGATGTTATTTACTTATGTGTTTTTCTGTAAATTAAGTGTACACACGAGGGACTCATTTATATCCTATTAATCCCATCCTTTGTAATAGAAGCTGACAGAATGTACTATGAATTAGTATGGTGAATATTCAGGTATGCACATTCCTTTATTTCTCTCCAGGGGCAGCTGTGAAGGGAGAGGAAGCCCATGCTGAAGCCATCTTTGCCTATTTGCAGTAGCTGTGCATTGCCTACCCTAGTGTAGAAAAAGTTGGTGTTGGGCCGCTGTGGGGATTAGGCCTTGCAGAGAGAAAGAAACTAGACTTCTCCCCACTGACAAGTGAGAAAATGTGTCATGGAGGTTGCTGTGGTTTGAAAAAAAAAAAAAATGGCATCCTAGGTAGGAGCATTTTTAGGAAGTGTGGCTTTGTTAGGGTAGGTGTGGCCTTGTTGGAGAAAGTGTGTCACTGTAGGGGTGGGCTGTGAGGTCTCCTGTGCTCACTCAGTATGGAACAGGGATGCCTGCTCTCAGCTCCCCCTCTAGCACCATGCCTGCCTGCACACACCACCATGTCCCACCATGGCTAAACCCCTGAACTGTAAGCCAGCTCCAATGAAATGTTTTTCTCTTACAAGAGTTGCCTTGGTCATGGTGTCCCTTCACAGCAATGGAAATCCTAATTAAGACAGGGGTCACAGGAATTATGTGGCCTGGAAAGTTAAATCCAGAGTGGAAAAAAAAAAAAAAACTCAGTAAATTAATCGTAGTAAAAGATTCTTCCCAACAACAGTGTAAGAGATGTCTTCAAAGTCAAAACCAAAGGATTAGAATCAACATATTTCCCCACAACAATCACTGAATTAAATCAGTGGCATTGTTTTTCTTGCTATGTGACATTATGCAGCTTCCTTAACCACTCTGAGTTTCGGTTTCTTTGCTTGTGAAATGAGAGTGACCACAATGGCTAATGTATTGTGCTGTAACAATAGTTAATTGCCTGGACTATAGTTAGTGCTTGATAATTATAAACATGTCTTGCCTGTAGTATTAAAATTGTTGGATGAGACATACCTGTAATCTCAGCACTCAGGAGGTAGAGACAGGAGGATTACTAGATTGAAGACAGCCTAGGTTACATTTTAACACAACCACATCTCAGTCCAAGAAAATGAAAAGGCAAACCAAAAGCTGGTTAGAGATATGCTCCAGCTAGGTCTCTAAGAGAGGTGCTGTGCCTGCCTTTCCCTACTAGGTATGCTCTGCCACTTAGTTTAGCTCACTTTCAGAGGGCACCGCATTAGGCATAATCTCACATCCTTTCTCAGTAGCACCCTGCAGGAGCTTTTCTAAGTGTTAACACAGGCTACTGCCTATGCTGTCCACTGGAAAGCGGCCACAATCAGTGCAGACCTTTGCACCCAGTTTCCTTGCTACTGGCTGAGCTCTCTTGTGAGATCATTTAAATGATTCTGCTGTACTATGTCACCAGAAAAGGCACAGCATGCCCTGCTTGGCTGTGAGCCCAGGTGGCTTCCCTCTCAGCTTGGGAGCTTTGCCAAAGCCAAGCAAATGCATGTCCACCTGCCCTCAGACATGAGGTCTGTGG
The DNA here is from genome assembly GCA_004025045.1 of Sigmodon hispidus. Classification (NCBI taxonomy): domain Eukaryota; kingdom Metazoa; phylum Chordata; class Mammalia; order Rodentia; family Cricetidae; genus Sigmodon; species Sigmodon hispidus. The sequence continues at coordinate 7,341 of PVIH01009052.1, read as the reverse complement.
AACTGGGGCACACAGGCTCCTGGATAGGAAGGAATTCTCTTAAGTGATTCTACCTAAGCTTCACCTCTTCCAGATTTGCAGTCTCCCTAGGCACAGCAGAGATCCTGGAAGAGCCCCATTTTTCCTTCTCTGTCCCCCAAAGCCAGTCTGACTTTCTCTCCTGGAGATGCAGGACTACATCATTTTGTCCTCTGCCTTGGAAGGTGCAACCTATAGACATCTACTCCCAGAAGTGTATTTGAGGGCTTCCCCAAGGACTCAAATTCCGTGTGCCACCCCAACTCCCCCATCACCCAGAGCTCATACTGAGAATTCTCCTTCTTGAAGTAAGCTTATTTATCAGAGGCTTGTCTCTAGAGAACATCACACTACATGTATCTCCCAGGAATTCTCACAGGGTCACCTCCCGGGAGGCTCTTTGTGTGTTTTCTCCTGTGTGCAGCTCTGACAGGCATTGTAGGGGGAGGGACACACAGGAGGGAAAAGCTCTGGCATCTATGGACACCCAGCCTCACCAGGTGCACTATGGGCAAAAAAAAAAAAAAAATAATAATAATACCAGTGATTTTGCAATGAACTTAAATATATATTTGCATCTTCTTTTCCTAATTTGTGGAGTTGAATCCCCAGGCAGTTTTCAAGCTTAACATTTCTGGGCTGTCACTTTTAAGATGTGATTTCCTTTGCCTTCTCATACGCTCTCAAGTTTCCGTTTGGAAAGTTAAGCAGGGGAAGGAGAGGATGGATGTACAGAAGGCAGGACAGTAAAGAGAAAGATTACAACAGTCCTACCTCTACAGTGCTGCTGTCTAGCTTGGGGCCTTCACCCCAGCCTCAGAGGACCTGGCTGGGATTTGCTGAGCTGTGTGCAGGGAGCAGTCACTACATTCTGGGCTCTGTCCTAGAATACTCAAGCAGACTGTATTCAGGTAGGCTTCTCCTGGTCCAGAGGAGGGTAATGCGGGATGGGTGAGTGCTGAAACTGTACAGATACAAAAATGGGATGTCAGTTTTCCCTGCTGAAAAGGGGTGTGGTGAAGAGTCTCTTAGAGGGGTTGGTGTTTCCTGTGTGCCTCAAGGGTGAGAGGCTGGTAAGGCAAGTAGATGGTGAAAGAAGAGCTTGAGAAAAGCCTAGCGATAGTTCAGCTGAGTCTCCTCTAAGGGACTACAATGCACAAGAGTGAAATTAAAAGGAAGCCACAGTACAGACTACAAAGCAGACCTGAAAGGTTTTAGGACTGGTCCTCTGGAGTGCTTTAAGTTCAGTGGAGGGTGATGTTAGTCAGTTTTTCAGTGTCAAACCTAGGAAATCAACCTCTAAGGATGTTTATTTTGTTTCTTGATTTCAGATGAATCCATGGTTATTATTTGACTCGTGGCCCTGTGACCAGATAGGAAATTATGGCTGGAGCATAGAGCAGGGGTAATCTGTTTATTTTATGGTAGCCAGAAGAGAAGAATCGTGTAGCTGGCTGAATCTCTCCCACCTGCCTGTTCTCAACCAGTCAGAAGCTTAATATTAACTATAAACTGTTTCTCTATGGCTCAGGCTTATTACTTAGTAGCTCTTACATCTTAAATTAAGCCATTTCTATTACTCTCTCTATCAACACGTGTCCTGTGGCATTACCTGTGTTCTATTACATCTTACTCCTCCAGGCAGCTCTCAGTATCTCTTCTGACTCCGCCTTTCTTCTCCTTGTATCTCTGCTTGGATTTCCCACCTGGCTATATCCTGCTTTGCCATAGGCCAAAGCAGTTACTTTATTAACCAATGATAATGACACATATTCACAGTATACACAAAGACTTCCTACAGCAGAAGGGAAAGAGGTAAAGATGCGTAGAGATGGAAGAGGAAGAAGACGGCAGAGGAGAGGGATGGAAAATGAAAGAGGAAGGAGAAGAAATGAATCAAGGTCAAGTAGTATCTGAGCCTATGGGTGTCGCGCGCCACCTCGGCCAGCAAGGAACACGCAACACTGGATCCTTCTGTCGTCTGTAGTTTATTCGGGCCTTTTACAATCTGGTTTCTTCTTATCTTTCACTCACTCGCTCATTCTCTCACTTACTCACTCACTCAGACGCACAACCATTCTCTCATGGACAACGAACGACCCCGGGGGGGAGGGGAGCCTGCTCTTAGCTAAATACCCTCAGGGCTTCCAATCCAAGATAGCCACGTGGGCATCACCAATAGGCTCAGATACACGGAAGCAAGCCAGATCCTTGGCCTTAGCCAAATATGGAGTTGTTTACCAGGGAGAGTGCTCAAGGCCAGCGCCATCTTAAGGTGTGGCTGTACGCAGCTCCCTACATATGGGGAATATTTAAGATCCAAAAAAAATAACAGAAGCTATTACAGAGGTTAAGTGGAATGGAGTATGTACTGACATGTGCCTTGCTTTCTTGTTGATCAGCTTTGTGGGTATTAGCCTTCTCTCTTTTATAAGAGCTGGGCTTCTCAAGGGCTGAGGCTGTGAACCTTATGTAAAAATTGTTCACAAAACCTTTTCCAGAAAGCGAGCCTCAGTCAATGTAGTAGGCACACAGTGCATGTCAAGGGATACATGGACATGTGGACTCCAGGTTCAAGCAGGTGATCAACAAGGCAGGCAATATTAGCATTGTTTAGATATGGACTACAGACTTTCTAACGTAAGGGAGAGGGTAGCCTTGAACCAGGCATGCTAACAAAAAAAGATGGAAGAAGGAAGAGAGAGTGGAAACACTTGATGTAACTAAGAGGCCAGGAGGACCACAGAGAAGAGAAGGCAGAATCCCCGTGACACCACCTTGGTTCTGAGTCACAGCAGTCTCAGATATCAGAGGTCTGGGGCCAGCCAAGCAGGCCCTGGAGAGGTGTGGATGTTGGTGGGATAGCCTGATTTCACCTACTTCTAAGTGACTCACACGGTTGAAGGACGGGTTTCTTCTCCCCTCCCCTATCATAAATAACTCAGGAAAAGAGAAATCAGGGAACTAAGTGTCCTCAGATTGTAATGGGGCCCTCCTGGGAAGTCAGAATACAGTTGAGGCTTGACAGCGTTTGACAATGCTGCCACACATACCAAGACAAATATTACCCACAAGTCCCTGCTGAACTGTACTATTTGTTGTTATTATATTCATCTATCACTGTAAATTGCCTGCTATTATTGCCTAAAATTTGTTTTTGCAGCTCGGGGATGTTGGGCTTTATTTAAAAGGGTGGAACAAAATAAGCACTAAGAAGAATTCTGACTGCACCTCGATCTGCAAAAGAAAATTGTCCCAATACAAACCTTGAACCTACCTAACAAATTTGAGATCTAGCCAGTAAGAGGGTCTGCCCATGAAAACAATGATGGTCCCATGAGATGTCCTGTAATCTACACATTTTCCCCAATGTTTGAATCTAGAGGTGGAAGGAGGGTGGGAATCCAGCTTCAAGAAGAATGTCTTTTTTTAAAACTATAATTAAAAATTCCTTTTATTGAGTGGTATTTTTATTTAAAATTTTTTCCATACCCACCACTGCTCCCCCTTCCCTCCCGTCATCTCAGTCCTAACCCAGCCTCCCATCCATTCCCCAAAGGAAGGCAAGAACTCACAAAGTGAGTCAATTTGGTCTACATATCCAGCTGAGGTAGGACTGAGGCCACTTCCTAGTTTCAAGGCTGAGTAAGGTGTTCCTCTGTAGGAAAAGGGGTCTGAGAAACCAGTTCATGCACCAGGAATAAACTCTGGTCCTACTACAAGAGGTTCCTATGCTATTTGACTGTCATCTACATTAGGAGGGTTTAGTTCCATTCAGTTAAGTTTCCTTAGCTGTCATTTCAGAGTCAGTGAGCTCCTAATGGCTTGGGTCAGCCATCTCTGTGGGTCTCCTCCTCATGATCCCGATTCCTTTGCTCATATATTCTCTTCTCTCTCTTCAGCTGGACCTGGTGCTTAGCTATTGATCTCTGTATCTGCTTCCATCAGTTATTTGCTGGACGAAGTTTCTATAATGGCAATTAGGGTGCTCATTCATTTGTTTATAGTGGAAAGCCAGTTTAGGTACTCTCTCCACTATTGCTTGGAGTCATTGTCAGGGTCATTTTATGGGTTCTTGGGGGGTTTCCTAGCACCAGGTTTCTCTCTAACCCCACAACTAAGATATGTTTCTTTGTTCTCCATCCCTGTTGCTCCCCCTACTCAACCATCTCATTCTCTTATGTTCTCTTCTTACCTCCCCTTGCCCCCCCATGATCCCAATTTACTCTGGAAATCTTCTCTATTTTCTCTTCTCAGGGTGATCTATGGATGTCTCCCTTAAGTTTTGCCTGTTACCTATCTTCAAGCAGAATTTCTATGAGGGACTTGAAAACTGTAATTCCATGGTACTGTGTGGTATTAGCAAAGTATGACCTTTGCCATGCCCTGCCTTCCTATTCTTGGGTTCTAGTGATTAAGTCTTCCGTGTGTTTACATATAAAACTATATGCTTCTCAGAGGCTGCTGTTGTGTGTGTGGAAAGGTGGGTGTGGGTTAGGAAGAGTGTGGATGTATGCCTTTCTAGTACCTATATAAGGACCTGGATTCATTTGCATGATGCTACTCTGGGTCAGGGCCCAGGTCTGAGAGTGAATTCGCAGCAGCCAATGGATTCAAAGGTTGGATTCATGACAGAAAACTCCAGTGGAATTATAATACAAAACTTTCCAAATTTATTGAAAGAAGGCTTCCAAACATAAGATACATATGGAACTCCAAAGAGTCATGGCCAGAAAAGAAACTCTCCATGACATATTATAGTCAGGATGTCAAAAACACAAAGTAAAGAAATAATTCTAAAAGTAGCATGAGAAAACTCACACAAAAAGGTGGAACTATCAGAATTATCCTTAGACTTTTCATCAGTGACCATAAAAGCCAGAAGAGCTGGGCATGAACAAGTTCAAATTCTGAAGGTAAACGACTGTGAACCAAGAATACTATATACCCAGCAAAAATATCTTTTTAAACTGCTAGAGAAATAAGGGAATTACAAGACAAACACTATTTAAGGGCATTCCTGGCAGCCAAGTCAGCACTGGAGAAGTTCTTAATGGAATACTTTACAGGAAGGAGGAAGAAAGGCCTCCTTTCCTATGAGTACATAGCACACACAGCTCTCCATGAAAACAACAGATGACTAGACTCAGGGAAAAACCAGACATGTCCAGCACAACAACTCTTAAAAACAACAACCATTAAAACTAGTCACTGGGGAAAAATAAATACCAGTAATTCATAAAAACAAACAAAAAACCAGAGCATCCCCTAACAATTGATAGAAAGTTGCAAACTGTTTTCTATAATAAGCTTAAATGTAAATGGCTTCAGATAACCTATAAAAAGACATAGACTAAGGTACTGGATAACAAAACAAGAATTAACTATACACTGTCTCCAAGAAACACACTTAGCCAGCTAAGTTACTCCCAAATCCAGTGCCAAAGATGGAAAACAAGCTACCAAGCAAATGGAAATTGTAAGCAAGCAGGTGTAGCCATCCTCCTATCAGATAAAATAAACTTCAAAGCAAGACTAATGAGAAAAGATAAAAACAGACTCTACATATTAATAAGGAGGTTTCATTAAGAAGAAAAAACAATTGTAAATATTGACACACCAAATAATAAAACCTCTAATTTTATAAAACAGACACTAAAAGCCATACAAGCCCACATAGGTCCTCACACAATAATAGTGGAGGACTCTAAGACCTCACTCTAATCTTCAGCTAGGTCTTCCAAACACAGCTTATTGTGTGAGAGGCACTTTTCATCTGCTGGAGTTCTGAAGAATGGGATCCTGGAGAGAGTGTCCCCTGGACCCCATCTTCTTTGATACTGTTCATCAGCAGGCATCATCAGTTGCATAAATGCTTTGTCTTTCTGCCTCACAAACTTTGTCCTCCATATTTGCCAGCTGCCTGTATACTCCTTGCCTCATTCTGGAATTGCTTTTAGCTCAGGGATAGAGAGCACCACCTTCTCTGCTGCTGACAGCTCCTGTAAGAGTACAGCTTATGTGTTTTATTAAGAGTCAGTTGTTAGACATACAGGTTTGAAATTAATTTGGGGAAGGTGTGGGATAGATGCAGTGAACTTGTCTTGGGTTGAGAGCACAGTCAGCACCACCAAATAAAATCCTTATTCTCCTACAGCTAAGGCTTTTTCAGGAGAAGCCAATTGAGTGACACATTTCAGGAGGGAATAAGTATGCTCACCTGGGGCTCGGGAGACACGCAGGCAAATTTTCTCTTTTGAGTGTGGGCTTTCAAAATTTAGAAAGGGTTTATAAGTGACTGCTCACTGAGAATATTCACCACATTAGAACACTGAATTATCGCTGGTTAGAGATTTCTAAGTGAATTCAGGGTAGGTAATTTGCATATTTAGCTGTGGGTTGGCAGAAAAAAAAAAAAAAAAAAAAAAAAAAAAAAAAAAAAAAAAAACCCTCATTTCCTTCAAAATCTGAGCCAAGAAAACAAGAGAATGAGATAGCCCAACAATAAAGGGAGCAGTGTGGACTGTGGCCCAGGAAACAGTTTTCCTGCCAGCCTGACTCAGTTGTAGCAGTCTGCTGTCCTAGGAAGCCACAGGCCTGGTATCATTAGTTCACTTTGCAGGAAACATTGAAAATCTGGATTTGTATCATGGCTCTCAATCTTTATATCAGTCTGAAACCTTAGTGAGCAGGTTAAAACACTTGAGAGTTTGTAGTTAGTGGGTTGAGAGGTACCAGACAAGACAATAATTCTGAACTTGAGTAACTGCTTATTCCTCATAGGGAAGGGGCCTCGTTTGTTAAGCATCCTGTTTGCAAAACATCAACTAGAGATGTGTCATGTTTCCTGGTTCTCAAAGAGTACCATCTGAATGAAGCCACACACCTTCCCCCAGATTATAAACACTAGCTGCTGCCCGCATCATCCCTTGACATTATAATAGATGCTCAAAATATTTGCTGACTATGGTCTTTACTCTTTTTTTTTTTTTTCACTGCAGGGATCAAATACCTTATAAGAAGCAACTAAATGGAGGGAGATTCTCTTTTGATTTACAGTTTGGGAATAAATATGGTGGGGAAGGCTTGGTGGTTGGAATGGTTCATAATTGTGGTATCTAAAGCATGAGGCTCACGTTTTATAGGACCAAAGGCAGAGAATTCTGAAACTCATTTTACTTTTTCTTTTCCTCATTGTTTTCCATCTGGACCAAGAATCAAAAGACTGTGTCACCCAAGGACTGTGTCACCCAAGGTCTGTGTCACCCAAGGACTGTGTCACCCAAGGTCTGTGTCACCCAAGGACTGTGTCACCCAAGGACT